>CAUYQG010048161.1:0-17406 GCA_963574415.1 Tarsius wallacei
CCCGTGACCCCCAGAGGTTCCTTCAGCTCCCCAGAATTTGCAAGGACATCTGGGAAACCAGCATCAGGGTGGCAATGTATTGAAAATAATACATCAAACTATAAAACACTGCTCAAAGAAATCAAAGGTGGCACAAACAAACGGAAACATTCTATCCTTATGATTTGGAAGAATCAACACTGTTAAGATGTCCATTCTACCCAAGGCAATCCACAGATTTAATGCAATACCCATTAAATTACCAACATCATTCTTCTCAGATCTAGAAACGACAATATAGAAATTCATATGGAAACATAAATGACCATGAATAGCCAAACCAATTCTCAGCAAAGAAACAAATGGGAGGTATCACACTTCAACTTTAAGCTTTATTATAAAGCAATAATCAAAATAGCCTGGTACTGGTACAAGAACAAGCCTGTAGACCAATAGAACAAAACAGAGATTCAGAAGCAAAACTTCAATTTCTCAACCAACTCATCTTCGACAAAGCCTCCACTAACAACCACTGGGAAGAGAACTTATTCAGTAAATGGTGCTGGGAAAACCGGCTGACCACATGCAGAAGATTAAAACAAGATCCCTAACTATCACCATATACACAAATCAACTCTAAATGTATCAAAAACCCAAACGTAAAAACTCAGACTATAAGAAACATAGAAAAGGCAGGAGGCACCCTTATGGAAATTGGAACTGGAAACCAATTCCTAACCAAAACCCCAAATGCTCATGCCATAAGAGATAAGATAGACAGGTGGTACCTCATTAAACTGAAAAGCTTCTGCAAAGCAAAAAAACACAAAAAAAAACCCAACAAGAAACAAACAAACAAACAAACAAACAAACAATCATTATGAGACCAGGGGACAGTCCACAGAATGGGAAAAAAATACTTGCTAACTGTATATCTGATAAAAGTCTAACATCTAGGATCTACAAGGAACTCAAACATGCTAAAAAGAAAAAAACAAACAGCTCTATTAAAAAGCGGGCAAAAAAATATGAATAGACACTTCTCAAAAGAAGACATACAAGCAGCCAACAGATACATGAAAACTCATAAGTGGACCTCAAACAATTATTGCAATACTATAAGAAAAGGATTGGCAGTAGTGGGAAACTGTCAGGGGTGGGGGGCACACTTCATCAACAAGGGTACCTGCATAATGAACATTTGTAAACCTAACCCTGAATTGTACCCCACATCTTTAAAATTAAAAATCAAAAAAAAAAAAAAAAAAAAGAAAAGAAAAGAAAAGAAAAAAACGCTCAGACTTTATTACTTCATCTATAAAGTGGGAACATCAATTTTTGTTGTAAAGTAAGTAAAGCACACCGCTTAGCAGGATGTCTGGCTCATGACAGGTGCTCAATATATGACAATCAAGTCTTAAAATTGTAAAGATATTCCCCAGACATAGATCTAAATGTGAAAGGCAAAACAATAAAGCTTGAAGAGGAAAACATTAGGGAATATCTTCATGACTTTGGATTTCTTAAGTAGGACACAAAAGATGCTAACCATTTAAAAAATGGATAAATTGGCTCTATGGCCATACCGCCTTGAACATGCCCTATCTTGTCTAAAAAATGGATGAATTGGACTTATTAAAATAAAGAATTTTGGTGAGAGTTTGGGTTGCAAAGCAGCCAGGGGGCTAAGGGGCTGCACAGGGACTGAAATGTGTATAAGGTCAAGGCCATGCCTGGGGCAAGTGGAAGATTTTTGAAAGAAGACTCTCTAAATATATTCATCATTTGCCACCTGCCCCAGGGCACTGGAGAACGCTTCTCATGGAGGGATCCGTCCATACAGGTGCTCGGGACAGGTTAATAGATCCCAAGGCACAAAAAGACACATCTTTATGGCATCATCCATTTTTTTTCATGATTAGCTTTTCACTCTAATAGCTTTGTTCTTCGCTGGATACACAAGAGAGTAGTCGCACCATCAATTACAGCAGTTCAGTGTCAAGCAGTATTAGCAGAGCATAATACGTCTTGTGATGATACCGGCAAACTAATTTTGAAACCTAAGCCTTATGTTCAATGTGGGGGCCTAAAACAGCCTTTCTTCAGATACGTGATAAGTAAAAAGCCCCTACAGGATTCACTTTCAGTTCGAAATATGCAAGTCTTAGCAGCAGCTGACAGGAAATGTGTGATATTTACCCAGTCTCTTGCAGATGACTCATTATCAGTGCCTTTGGTACTTACCTATGCTCAAGCATAGGTGTCACTTGAGTATTTCCCATCCTGCCAAGATTTTTGCAGTTGAAGTATAGTTCTTGGTTACTGCATTAAACTTAGAAATGAACCCTCTCTCAGTTTTTATATGTTTTTGCATTTTACTCTAAATTAAAGCCACAAGGCCAATGGTGGATAAAGGGGAAATGCTGTGTGTCCCTTTGTCCTTCTGTATGTGTTTCATTGACTTGCCATCCCTACGGCTCTCTCAGTAAGACAGCTGTGTACAGCTGGGTCTTTCATTCTTATACACTGAACACCAAATCCCATTGCAGGAGGAGCACTGGATTTGCTAAGATGAGCAAAAATTGATATTGCAATGACAGGTCAACATTTGTTAAAGCAGACACTGAACTTTAGCCACTCTTGTGGTTATGCTGTTCAGTTTGGCGTTTTTATTTACTGCTCAGGATAATTCCTAATTTAAAACAATTTGAAGAACACGCCACAGGTTTCCAAATATACAAATTCAATTATAAATTACATACTGTCTGGGAACTTGATAGTTATGTTGTTTTAGATAATTGGATTTTACACGCCAGTACACTAGCATTGCAGGTGTAATTGATCATCCTACTTCTGTACAAGAATAATATGAGAGCAATGCCACAGTGGTACCATTCCCACAGTTTAGAGAGTGTTGGTGACATACTGTGTATGCATAATGGCCATATGTACTGTGATAGTCTTTAAGCTATTGGAATCTCTGTTGATATTTTAAGGGATTGAAAGTATCTTTCTATCTTGAACAAATATGAGATTTTGAAGAAATGGAAATTATTTCATGAGTAATCTTTTACATTTTATTTAACCTATAACCTGAAATTTCAATACAAATAAGGCAAATACTCTTTTTTTTTTCTTTTTGGAGACAGGATCTTGCTCTGTCACCTAGGCTGGAGGACAGTGGTGTGATCATAGCTCACTGTAACACTGAACTCCTAGGCTCAAGTGACCCTCCCATCTCAGCCTCTTGAGTAGGTGGAACTACAGGTACACATCACTACTCCTGACTAATTAGAAAATATTTTTTGTAGAGGGGTCTTGCTATGCTGCCCAGGTTAACAAAAACTATTTAACAAAGCTGTTATCCAACTCAAAGTGTGCCAACGTGGCTTTCAAGTTTATAAAATTTTATTATTTGAATTGCAGCAATAAAAACTGCTCCTAAGTAGTACAAGAGGGTATTCCATAATCTTATGTTCTGTATAATTGCATTTTCTGTGAAATTTGTAGTTAAATGGACATAAAATTATTATATACAAAATTAATTATATATATATGTATATATACATATAAAATGAAGAATGTCTGTTAATCCAAAGACACCATTAAAAGAGTCAAAAGGCAATCCACAGAGAGGGAGAAGATTTTTGCAATAATATATTCAACAAAGGATTCATATACGAGCAGGGACCCCCAAAAATCCGGAATTATTTTTTGGAGTACAGGCCCCTTGTAGTATAGGCTTCCCCCACTAGATAAGTGTTCTAGGAACCCATCAGCATCAGTGTACCAGCTAGCATTGTTGTGAGAGGCTGTGTTCAACTTCAGTAAATTTTTTTTGGAGATTCTTTCAACGTGTTTGCCCATTTCATGATGGGTGATTTACATGACCAACCTGCCCCCACTGCACTGAGTGTTCAGCAGCTCTGGGCCACCTGATCTCGCCTTGAGTGACTTTTTTTTGTTATTCTGGATGAAAAAAGTCCTGGAAGGAAAATGTTTTGCTATTGTGGAAGAGGTAGACAAAAACAGCAAAAACACTAAAAGGCATAAAAATTGACAAGTTCAGAAACTGTTTTGAGTAGTGGAAAAAGCATCTCAATAGGTGTATTGTCTCAGATGGAGAGTACTTTGAAGGTGATTGCAGTTTAAACATTTGAGAATAAATACATAATCTTTTTTTTTTTTTTTGAGTTGGAGTCCTACTCTGTCGCCCAAACTGGAGTGCAGTGGCCGCACCCGGCCACCACAGCCTCGACCTGCTGGGCTCCGGCGATCCTTCCGCCTCAGCCTTCCAAGTAGCTGGAACTACAGGCGCGCGCTACCATGCCCGGCTAGTTTTTGATTTGTTGTAGAGATGAGGTCTCGCCAAGTTGCCCAGGCGGGTCTCGAACCCGCGGGCTCAGGCAATCCACTCACCTCAGCCTCCCAAGGCGCGGGATTACAAGCTGAGCCACCGAGCCCGGCTACATAATTTTTTATAAATAAATTCCAGGATTTTTTGTCCTCTCTGTGCAGAATATATAAAGAACTCCTAGCAATCAATAATAAGCCCCAATAGAAAAATGGGCAAAAGACTTGAACAATCACTTCACAAAAGAGAGTATGCAAAGTGCTAAACTATACTTAGTCACCAGAGAAACTTAAATTAAAACTACAATGCGGTATATCTACTACCTACTGGAATGGCTAAAGTGAAAAAACCCATATAATATCAAGTGTTGGTGAGGAAGTAGAATGGATATGTTATTTGTGGTATATTCATACATGAATACTATATAGTGCTGAGAATACACGATCTACAATTATACTTAATAATATGGATAATCTTATAACATAATGTTAAGCAGAAGAATCCAGACACAAAAGAGAACATACTGGATGACTCCATATATATAAAGTTCAGAAATAGGCAAAACTAACTTATGGGGACAGAAGTCAAGATTATGGTGGCCCTTGGCGTGGGGTAGTGACTGGGAGAGCACATGGCGGGGAGTTGTAGGGTGCAGGTGAGAATGTGTTTCTTGCTATGAATTTTGTTTGCGAAAATTCATTCATTGAGCTGTTCACTGATGATTTGTGCACCTTTCTGTATGTATGTTATATTTAGTGGTGTGCTGGTAAATGAGCTTTCAAAAAAATAAGCAATAAAGAAGGACGGAAAAAAATCTGCAATTTGTACTGTTTGCCAATTTCCATGGTGTCAACTCTCCCATCATGGCACATTTCAAGCTACCAGTGGTTTAGCAACTGACTCATGTAACTCCTGGTTATTGAACTTCTGGCTCTTGTGAGTTAGTATTTCTATTAAAACAGACAAAAAAACTCACAAGATAATTTTCCCAGAAAAGGAATTCTCAGTTCTGCTCTATCTCTGCAACTTCACAGAAAGCAGAGCAGGAGGATCCCTCCTGGGGCAGTTTTCACTTTTATGTAGAAAGAGCATTTCCTGCAGGGGTCAGGATGGGAGACTGAAGCTTCAGCCACTTCAGGCCATGCTGTGGACCTGGTCTGATCCCTCTCTAAACTTGCTTTCCACATCTGTGGTGAGAGGCAGCTGGAGTGGAGCCCCACAGTAAGACCTATAGGCTCGGCAGATGACTTTACAGCCAACCCACAGGGTGGAGAGAAGCTGTTCGCTTCAGTTATCCCACCTGGCTGGCCCCTGATGAGAGCTTGGCCAATGAACATGGGCCAATATGCTGAGCTGCCTCTCAGCACCAACCTGGGGCTGGCTGGGAAGGGAGAGAGAATATGTGTTCTCCTCTCCAAGCAGTCTTGGGAGGACCCTACAGGGAAGATTGAGTTAGTTCTACAGCAATCACTGTGGGATTAAAGTACTGGAGAAGGAATAAAAGAAAAAAAACCCCATGTCGCACCTATGTATTCATCAAACCCTCACGGTCACATTGGAAATGGGGTCTAATGGTCTCATTTTATAGGTGAATAAACAGAGGTTCAGATAACTGAAATATGTCTGCTCCAATGGTTTTTGAACTTTGGTGTCTCAGCTCTTGCAGTTGTTACTGCATTAGGCTACATCCACCCCCAACCCCCTCCCTTAGCCCCCTTCTAAGTAGAGTAGACAAGTGCCACCCAGGGGTTGAGGAAAGCTCTGGAATGACTCTCTAGTAAGGCTTGGGCTGCAGAGGGACATGGAGTCAAGATGGGCTCAGGTGGACACAGGGAGCAGTCCCTGGAAGATGATGGCTTGGGGACCAATGGAACATGTGCTGCTTTACATACAAAGAGAAGAAAATAGATTTCTGGGAAGTAAAAATGTGGTCAATCTTCCAGAGGCCCAGCATGGGGAGTGCCCTGGGCTTGGATCCAGAAGGCCTGCTTCTGAAGCCTGCCTGCTCCTGGAGGTGGGTCCCTGGGCATGTGACTTCTCTCTCAGAGTCTCTCTCTTTGGTCTCTGAAGCATGTAGGCTGCACACTTCTGTGGTGACATTAGTCATCTGGGCACAGGTCCAGGTCCAGGTGGAGCCCTTGGCAGAGAAATAGAAGTGTCTCTACTCATTCCTATTTGTAGGAAAATCCCCCTCAATGCACTTGACTTTGGGATGCCATGGGTGACAACCCAGGGATCATACTTTTGTTGGCAAGACTTCTGGATACAGGAAACATTCTGCCCTCCAGCAGCCCGAGGCACAATCTCTAGGCCCTTCCCTTTCCCACATGCCCACACAAGCTCCCTGGGTGACCTCGTTCAGCCTCATAACACTGAGCAGTAGCCACACTCTGACAGCCCCCAAATTTATATCTTCAGCTCCAGACTCTTCTCTGAACTCTGGTTTCATATATCCAGCTGCCTGCCCTGTATCCCCACTCCAGTGTCTACAAAGCGTCTCACATGCAACATAACGAACCTTAAATCCTGACCCATCAAACCTTCCCATGATCTTTCCGATCTCAGCAAATGGCAGCTCAGTCCTTCATGTCTCAGGCCCCAAACGCTGTCCTTTATGACTCCTTTCCACCCACCCCAAATCCAATGACTTTGCAAATCCTAACAGTTTCACCTTCCAATCTGAACCCATCTTGCTGCCTCCACTGCTAACCCCCTGGTCCGAGGCACTATCATCACCACCTGGACCACTGTCCTAACCTCCTAACTGGCCTCTTCTCTCCTACATGGGTCATTCTTCAGTTCCTTCTGCCAAAACCAGGGCAATCAGGTCCCTTCTCAGCTCAAAACTCTCCAACGACTACCCATTGATGTGAGCAGAAGTCAGTCTTCCCACAGCCTCCAAGGCCCTACGTCATCTGACCCCTGCTGCCTCTGGTACTTTTCCTCTCCTTCTCTTCAGGCACCCTGGCCTTTCTGCCGTTGCTGGAACAAGCCAAGTCTTCTCCCACTCAGAATCCCTCTGCCTAGAGCTCCTTTCCTCTGGACAACTGCACAGCTCCCTCTCTTCCATCTTTAGTAACCTCTGCTCCAGTGTTACCTTCTGGGTGAGCCTATGCCCAAGCCATAGCATGATCCTTCTGTGTTTGTCTTCATAGCTCTTCTCCACATTTGACGTATTCTAAGTTTGTTTGTTTGCTTTTGTCTGTCTCTTCTGGCTGTGTCAGCGCAGAAGAGCTGGGACTCTGCTGGGTTGATGACCATAACCCGGGTTCCTAGAAGGGTGCTGCTATGCAGCAAATGCTCAATACATATGTGTTGAATGAATGAATAAATGAATGGAAGAAGCTTGTTATCAGGGATGACAACAGGGGCTGTGATGGAATGGCACTGCAGATAGCCAAGCCCTGGGCTTCCTTCTGGCTCCTGGGACCCGGGGCCCTTTAACAGGGGTTGGGGGAAGTGAGGAGACTACAATGCTCCCACCACAGTGCCAGACAGGTTCATATTATCTCAGGCTCTCACCTCACATTGCATGGCAGGTAATCCTCATGTAACTCTAGGATGTCCCCCTTTACACCCGGGGAAGCTGAGGCTCAGGGACGTTAGCTAGTACATAAATGATGCAGACAGATTTCAAACCCAGGTCTGTGTGCTCCAAAATGCACACTGTCGCCCTTTTCCTGGCTGTTTGTGAGAAAGACACAGTTGAAATTAGTGTCCTCAAGCCCAGTTCCCAGAGAGACCTGCAATGATTGCAAATTCCACAGAGGAGTCAGGTCTTTGTCACTCATTCTCCCTGTCCTCCTCCCCTCCAACCTCCCCCTGCACTGTGACAAGCAGTGACCTGCCTCCACCCACCTGTGGCAGGCTGCCCCACCCGCATCCTCATAGCCCCTCTACAAGCCATGGAGGCGGATGTTCATCAGACCTGTAGTCCTGACTTGCTCTTTGTCCTGGAGGGAGGTCAGGAAGGAGGATCTTCAGGGGTCTGAGACCTCTCTCAGAGGAAAGGGAAGGACCAGGCAGGGAAAATCTGAGCCCAGAGAACAAAAGAAGCTCCCGAAGAGAGCCTGGGAAGCCTTTCCTTGGGACATGGTGGACTTAGGGAAAAGCCAACTGTCAGGGGACAGGGCTGCCACCAGGGGCAGTGGGCTCACCACTGGGCAGTGAATTGCAAGCACTTTGCCAGCTGGGAGCACTCTGCAAATGCTGGGGCTACTGCTATTGCTATTATTGTTACATTAAGTGCCCAAGCTGAGGCTGAATGTCCCCTTGCCAGTGACTCTAATATGACATGATTGTGCATTTAAAATAAAGATTAGCTATCAGTTGCCAAGCACTCTCTACAGTCAGACTCTCTGCCAGATCAAGAACTCTGAGGAGGGGCAGCCAGGAAGTTTCAGGGAACCATGAAGTCCCGCCACAAGTGGATTCTCCATCCAAGGCATGGGGGTGGAGTAGAATAGCCTCCACCTTTGTCCTTTTGTCCAGCTGTAATTTGGCTAAAGTTGAACCCTGGACAGACTCACTCAGGGTATAGCCTTGGTCCCACCATTTTCTAGCTGTGTCACCTAGATGCATTTCTTTATCTCCTTGATCCTCAGTTTCCTCCTGTGTGGAATGGGCACACTGACCCCTCCCTTGCATGGCTTCTTCAAGGAAGCAAGACACCACATAAAGAAATGGTCATAAGGTCTTGTAAGTTCCTTCACCTATGACATCTCATCTGATCCTCACAGCAGCCCTCTGAGGTAGGTACTGTTATCAGCTTCCATTTTACAGACAAGGAAAGTAAGACTCAGAGAGAAATGGCCGAAGTCACTCCCTCTACTCTCTTGCCCACTCTAAAGTCATACCTCAGCAAAGGATGGACAAGGGTTTCATTTTACAGGCTAAAGATCATTGGGTAGTCACTGCATGTGTTTAGGGAGAGTCTGAGTTTGCATCCTGGCTCACTAGAAAGAGTGCTGCAATTGATTAGTGATGTCCGCTCTGGGCACAGAAGTAGTGAATTGTGGAATGTGTCCCATCATTTGCTCTCCTTGTCCTCAAGTCCTACCTTCTTTGGATATTCAGATTTCTGCAGAGGTATCTGTCACAGAGCAGGAAACAGTAGCATCTTGTCCAAACCCTAAATTCATCTCCAGTGTCCTCCCTCTCCATTTCTGCCTTTTTTTCACTAAAGACCTGAGTAATACTAAGCTGTGTAGGCAGAAGGTGGCCAAAAGGACATGACTTTCAAGTTTCTTGAACATCTTTTTGGTACTGGAGACAAAGCTAGACTCCCTATGGCACATCAAATCTGAACATCAAACCAAAAGAGTGGTATTACTATTTCTGTTTTCGTAGATAAGCAAATTGAGGTTTCTAGAAGTTAGGTAGCTTGCTCCTGATGACACAGCTGGTGTGCAGCAGCAGCAGGTTGTACTAGAACCCAAGCACTGTCTATCACGTCATGTCGACTGAGGGAGATCCAAGGCCCTGCCAGGCTGCGATTCCTGCTGGCCCGTGGGCAGCTACCATGAACTTGGCAGAAACAAGCCCTGCTTGACTTCTCTGTGATCGATGCTACCTTCCACTCTCCTTTCTGCTTTGCTACAGGCTCAGTCTTCCCTGGGAACCCAAAGCCCCTCCTTCCCCCGATCTGTCCCCAGGGGCAGGCTGCCCTACCTCCCAGGGAGTGCCATGAGCTGCCATCAGCTGGTGGCAGGAGAGTTTGTGAAGCATCTGTTCTCGGATCCTGGGTTCTGGGGGAATCCTGGGCTGCCCTGTTCAGCTGGGGCCAGTTGGAGAGGTGCCCCCACCTCAGCCTTCCCAAAGAGGCAAGCCGGTTGTCCTACCTGCTCAGTGCTTGAGGTGGGTCCCCTGAAGGCTAGAAAATGGCTCACAGGCCTGGCACTTGCAGGCAGAGGACTTCCCTCTCATAGCCACTTGACCAAAATCCCTCTGGCTTCCCTGGGTCAGGGTTCCCTTTCTTATTCTTGCCTCCTCCCTCTGGCTCAGTGTTCTCTTCTGCAGAATGGGATGGGGGAGGGAATAAGGGCTGCCTCTGTGAGGGGCAGGGATGAGCTGAAATGCCTGAAACTGAGATGTCATTGGGGTGGGGGAGGCTGGGGTGTGAGCAAGTGCCTGGGAGGGGTCAGCCCAGCCTGGCTCACCTGAGGCCTGTACAACTCTTGAGAGGCCAGTGGACGAGCCTGCTTCCTCAGGGCCTGCAGCCATGGAAGCTGGGCAGAACTGGGCTGCTGGGTGGATAGGTGGGTGGGGGGTTGGTACTGTCCACCTTGCCCCTCTCCTCAGCTCCTTCGCTCCAAGGACATGGTCTGTTCACTCTCTCCTCCAGATACCGTGAGCAAAGCTGGCTTAGAGGGGTGGGAGTGGGGGGTGGAGTGGTCTTTCTTGGGAAACTTTTGGGCTTGTTTCTCCCTCTGGAGACTTTTCTGGCTGACCTTCTAAACTGGCAAAAAGTAGGGATGAAGAAACCCAAACAGAAACAGACTATGGCTCCTACCCTACATTTTCTGGTTTTTATGGGCTTCAGTATCTTCCCATGTACCTGGCAAGATCATTTTATGAGTTAAGGAAGCCAAAGCCACTCTGCTATGTTTCAAAATGCACAGAGCAGCTCCTGATCTGAGATGACGGGTTAAAAAAGAGGGGTCACTGTCTTCATCAGCGTCCCTCCTGGATTTCCGGGTTTCCTTCCTGAGCGTTTCTGTGTCTGGTGTTTCCAGGGGCTTGGGGCACTTGTGGCTCTGACACTCTTCCAGAACCTGTGTGAGGGCCTCTGGTCTGTGAGCATGGAGGCTGCCTGCAAGGCATCTGCTTCATCTCAACTCATTCACTTGTTCAATTGCTCAATAACCACTTACTGAGCACCTACTGTGTGTTAGACACTGAGCACAATGCTGGAGAAAACCAGGAACACAGCAGGCACGGTACCTGCTTTCTGGAATCTCAGCTGCCACTGAAGACATAGACAAGCAACCAAGCATTAGAGCTGGTTAAGAAATGAGCAATCTCCAGGTGGAATCTGAAGAGGGGGCTGAGATGGGGCAAAGTCAGAGTGATGATATGTTGAACCAATTCAGAAACCCAAGGGTGCCCCTGGGCAACTGGCAGTGATGGCAGGAGGGGAAATGAGGGTCTCTCCTGGATGTCTGATCTGAGGACCCCAGTGCAGAATCAAGCAAAGCCGGCTTAGAGGGGAGGACAAAAAGTTCAGTTTGGGACAGGCTGATGCTGAGGTCAGAGGTGTGGGCTGCCCAGGGTAGACAGGCAGCAGAAGGAAGAGGAAGGAAGCGAAAGCCCAGAAAGAAACTGAGGATAGGGACTCAGAAGCTGCCAGCCTAGAGGCTGCAGCTGAGAATGGAGTGAGGGTGACACAGTCTGGAGCGTGCAGAGTGAGAGGGTGGGTGCTGGGTGGGAGTCTTGGGAACTCAGCAGTCCAGGGCAGGTGCAGGAAGAATCTCCCCTCCTCCACTGCCCACGGAGACCATCAATGGAAGGTCAGATGGCCGGATGGTTGGAGCGGCGGGCTGGAAGAGACCCATGGGGGTCAGAGTCAGGGAGCTCAAAGCAGGAGAAGGATCATGAAATTGAAGTGACCAACAGGGTTGCTGAGAACTGGAAACACTGGAATGGTTTATCCACACAGAAGTCAACGAGATGGCAGGGTGAGGGTGTAGATGCCAGACTGAAGTCAATGAGGATGCCGAGAGGGGACAGCGGGCACTTCTTGGACAAGTTCGAATTGGACGATGTGAGGGGAAGAGTTTGGCAGAGAAGACCACAGTGGCACCATGCAGCCCCATAGAAATCCGGAGCTCCTGGAACCCACTGGGCTTGGAGGACCCCTTGGTCTCAGAGCAGAGTCTGGCAAAAGCCATGGAGGGATTTGATGGCAGAGTCCGGAGCTTCAGCTTCTCCACCACCCGCCACTTCCAGCTCCTCCTCCAGAGTGTTCAATTATACATTTATTCATTCAACAAACATTTATGGAGTGTCTACTGCATGCCAGCTACTGGGCCTTGGTGGGGCAGGGACATTCAGAGATGTGCAGGAGCTGCTTCTGAATGGCCAAGAATATCCATGACCACCACCTGGAGCCTCAGGAGGTGGATTTGTGGAAGGCTATCCTGCAGTGATAGCCTCTGTTAGTGCAGATGGACCGGGCTCTCCCAAGGGCCTGGGCTTGATCCCAGAAGGTTCTGGAAAGCCCTTCACACTCAGCACCCTTGGCCTCGACCTTTCCCAACCTTTTTCTGCTTCTGGCTTTTCCTTCCTGGCCAGCAGGTAGGGGCAAGAACATGACCATCCCAGTCCTCCACAGGGCAGGTGTCCCTATATTCTGAGATGCCCCAAATAGCAGCCTTCTTGCCTGGGCTGGGACTTGGGCTTTCATTTCCTGATTATACCATGGCAATAGTGGCAATAATTTATTGAGCTTGTACTACCCATCAGAAATAATCTTATTTGCTCTTGAGTTGTACCACCCTTGGGTGCTCACAATAGCCAGCAGCCAGGCTGAGCTCTGACACCCCTGGACACCACTGTTTGAACAGTGAACACCGCAGCCAGTGGATCCCCCTAGTATGCCTGGTGATGAGCCTACCCAGGCAGGACACGCCAGCTTCTCCTGCCTCCCACTGCAGCCATCCCTTGATGTTCAAAGATATAACAATCGGGACTTGGACTATGTGGAAGAGAAGTCCTCCCATGTCAAGATGTGGGACATGCAATTGATGGCAGAGGTTTGAATGGACACTGGTAAGTGGGCGAGGCATTACCCAGAGTGAGCGCGGGAGAGGGGAGATGACGGTTGAGGTAAAGGGTCCCTGATTTCGTGCAGACTCACGTCCTGACTTACCACGGTCGAGGGATGGGGCAGTTAAGTGTGTCCCAAATGAGAGCAAGTGGTGGTGGTTTTGGGGAGCTCAGGGGACATCACATGAGAAAGCAGTTGGCTGCCATGGGGAAGTGAAAGGGTTCTGGGTCACGAGTTGGTGAGGGTGGAGCTGGTGGAGACAAGGGAAGAAGCCAAAGGGGGCTATAGCCTTGGGCCCCAGGGGTGCACCTGGCCGAGTCCATCACCTGGACTCAGGGGCATCAAGGAGCCACAAGAAGACTGCTATGCGGCAGTATCACCTAATGGCCTCAGTAAATGAGGAACTTCATGATGGGGATGCTTGGAACAGGTTTCCCTAGGACGGTAAATCCCAAGGAGCATATTCTGTGGAACACCAGTTCCATGGAACATTCTTTGTGGCCTTCAGTTTGGGAAGGGCAGTAGGTTTTCTCTTTTCTACGGGAGCCTTACAACACACATCACCATATTAAAGGCTCTGAAAAGTCCTGCCATAGCAAAACTTTCTTAACATTTCCCACATGTATTTGGCCATTGAGTGTGTGTGTGTGTGTGTGTGTGTGTGTGTGTGTGTGTGTGTGTGTATGTGATCCCATAAATATCCCTCAGAGGAACTGTGATCCATACTGTGCTTCACGCTTTGGGAAGGGCTGCTACAGGAGAATTGGAGAATTGGCCAAAGTGGAATTTTCAGTTTTCAGGGAGCATCTTGCAGACATTAGGGTCTTCTGTGCTGCCCTCACCCCACCTGTCACGCCACACTAGCCTTTGGTTGGATGCCTGGAGTTCTTTGGTCAAATGTTGTAGAGCTAGCCTCTGTAGCACCAACTCCAAGCTCTGCCCTCGCCTGGCCTGTGTGGTGGAGGGATACAGGGAGGAGACTCACAGGGGCAGGGATGTTTGAAGGACACGTAATCCTTGGAGAAGAGCGGAGCCAGCCTGCCCACGGGCACAGCTCTGACTTCTCACAGGGAAGGCCCCTCCACTCACCTGTGGAGACATAAACAGGCAGGTGTTGGGGGTGCCCACACCATACCTGCTGCCCCCTGCTGGGCGTTTATATCTCCTGAACTGTCGACCTCAGGGGGAAAGCATGGTGGCTTTGAGGGCATGTGTCAGTCTGGACAAAGACTTCTGGGTTGTAGAGTAAGGGGGTGTGGGCGCAGAGGTGGGGCAAGCACATGCAGGGGTTCCAGTGGTGAGTGAGGGGAATATCTCTCTTGGGTGGAGCCTGGAACAGGAATTAGAGACACTACTGAGTTCTTCTGTCTCATGAACCTGTGAGATCCCATGTCTCGAGCAACCTCAGCAGATCATGGCATCCTGAGCATTTTCTAACTGCCCTGGCTGGGTAAACTGAGACTTGTAGAGGGTGAGGGGCTAGTTCCAGGTCTCACAGCTGGCTTTGGAAGGGTGTTTACTGACACTCAGCCAAAATTGTACTATTGTTATTGCTCCAACAACTTTAAAAGGAGGATACTCTTTCACCCTCATTTTATAAACCAGAAAGTTGAGGCTCAGAGAGGTTATGTAGCTTGCTCCAGGCTGTACAGCTATTAACGACAGGCCGGGACTAGAATCCAGGTCTGTTTTACTCCAAAACCTGTACTGTCAGCCAGCACAGTCCTTTAGAAAGCACCTATATATTAAATTACTGATTCCGAAATAAAGGCCTGCAGAACCAAGATGCTGCTTCCCCTCCCTCCCCTCAGTATGAACTTGAGGTGTCGCTAGGATGTCTAGGGCAGTAACGGAGTGCCAGGTCACTCTGATACCATTTACAACAAACAAAACATTTTCAAAAAGTAACCCAGCCTCCCATGCCACTAAAATCTGAACTGGCTTGACTCCTGGTGTGTCCCCAGGGGACGTGAGACTGTGGGGACAGGAAGGAGGTAAGGTTATTTCCTAGGGAGTGTGGCCATTTGTTTTGCAGAAACCAAACTGCGCCTTTGGGGGTTGCTGTGCAGGGCCCATGGGTGCTGAGCCCAGTGGGTTCTTGCAGGGCAAAGTTGGTAGCCTGAAGCCTGGCCCTCGGGGGTGAAGAGGGGCAGCAAGGTGAGGCCTCTTATCCCTGCGTTGCCTGTGAGGATGCTGAGGCTTGGCCCAAAGTCACCCTGCCAGGAAGCAGCAGAGCTGCTATTAGCACTCAAGGATCAGGCTTCTGAGCACAGACTCTCCAAAGATAGGTCTCTGATTCATTTGTCAAATAGGAAAACCAATTATTAGTCAATGCGGGCTGGCTGCATTTCCGCATGTGGAAGCCTTCGGGGCACTGGGGCCTTGAGGTGTGGCTCACATTCACCAAACACCTGCCTGTGCCAGGTAATGTCACCATCTTGACTGCAACAGGCCCTTTCAGGTGGGGAACACCATTTCCATTTTGCAGATGAGAAAACTGAGGCTCGGGGAGGGGAGATAACCCACCCAAAGTCAGAGAAGAGAAGGAGGAAGGGATGTGTGGGGAGAGACTCTGTCACCCCAAGTGCACCTCAGTCACTGCCAGGGACACCCCCAGAGACCTGCCACTCAGGTGCTCTGACTGACCTGTTTCCTATATACACAGGGCCCATCATCCTTCCAGGTTTTTCCCTCTCCCTGGCATGCCATTCCTTCCACTTGGTGAACTCCTATGTAGCTGTCAACACCCAGTTCAAGACACCTCTTCAGGGAGACTCTCCTTGACTGCTGGAGACAGAACAGTCACTCTTGTGTGCTTCCCAGAACCTGATGTCCCCAGGACAACTCTGGTTCTAAATTATTCTAGACTAGCAGCTCCTCGAGGGCATGGAGGTCAGTGTGGCCTCTGCAAGTCAGCTCAGGCTGGGCACTGAGAGGACATCCAAAAGGACCTGGAAACACGAGGTTAAGCCAGCCTTGGCCAGATGCTGACACTTGCCAGATGTGTGGAAGCTGCCTTGAGATGATGCTCAGCTTGCCGGAGAGGATGCCTAGGTAGAGAGCTGAGATGCTTCCAAGGCATCACTTCACCCTTGGTGACAATGCAGGCGACATCAGCCAGGGCTAACATTTGTGCAACACCATTGGCACTTTACACACACCCTCTCACTGCAACCTCCCAGCACCCCCGGCTAGCATGCGTTGATTCATTTAGGAAGCACCTACACGGTGTCCCACAAAGCCCTTGAAAAACACCAGGAGGGAATTTGGGGGTCTTAATACAGGAGCTGGATTTGCAGCCTTGCTGCCTGTATCTTTCTCCCCTCCCCCACTTCAGGATTCCATCCTGAGGCCCCACAGGGAAAACCCTTTTCTGGGGTAGAGCTTTGTTGGGGATGAGACAAAGGAGCTGGATGTAAGGACAAACGTCTGAGCAAGGGCCCACCCTGGAACCCCGCCTGTGACCAGAGCAGCTGTGAGGAGACAGCACTGAGGGCACAGATTGGCCAACACTGTGGCTTGGTGGGGGTGGGGGCAGGGCACGCCCCAGCTGCCGTTGCCAGCGGGGGCCCACGCTGAGGTCCCTTCTCCCCCTGCCCGCCTCTCTCTGAGCCCAGCATGCGAGGCTTGTTCCTGCTGGTGACTCATCTCCGACTGGATTGTCTGGCTGGGAATTGGAGGGCGGGCAGGTGGCACTCTGGGCTTTGAGGAGGTTGAATGGTGTGTGGCAAGTCCACGTCATCCCCACTCCCTTTCACGTCCCTGCTCCTGGAATACCTTCACTCCAGGTTCTGCTGTGACACTCAGACCTGGGCAGAGGAGTGAGATGGACTCCTGCAGCCAGAAGGAACCGGGAATGGTCAGCCCCATGTCACACGTGGGCAGTAGGCAGGGAGGAGCTGCGGGAATGGCCTGGCCTTGTGAAAGAGGCCATGGCTGTCCCGCTGTTTATACAGCACCTGCTCAATGGCTGTCACGTGCTGTCAGCTCACTGGATCCTCAAAACAAATCCCCATTTCACAGATGACAACACTAAGACTCAGAAGAATAAAGGGGACTGGTGAGGTAGGGAGCTCCTCCAAGAGTACTTCTAGGGGGATTCCAAGCAGGGCATCGACTTGGTCAGCTTTCCTCTCTTTAGGAAAGTGGAAGGTGGGCCAGATATAGGAGGCAGGGAGCATGGGAGGCTGTGGCAGGAGATGATGGGGCCTCAACAGAGGCAACCGTGACTCAGAAGAGGCGGGAGGCTACTGTCATCGGTTCAGGAATTTATTGAAAGTTCCTCGTACACCAGAGTGGTGAGGCA
>CAUYQG010048164.1:0-44904 GCA_963574415.1 Tarsius wallacei
CTCTCTCCTCCCCTCTCCTCGCTCCCGCCGAGCGAGCCAGAGACGGGGGGGGAAGAGAGAGAGAGAGAGAGAGAGAGAGAGAGGAGGAGGGGGGAGAGGAGGGAGGACGAAGAGAGGAAAGAGGGGGAGAGAGAGCGAGAGGAGAGGAGAGGAGAGAGAGAGAGAGAGAGAGAGAGAGAGAGAGAGAGAGAGAGAGAGAGAGAGAAGAGAGGAGAGAGACGGGGGCGAGAGAGCGAGTGCGAGCGAGCCAGCGGAGCGCGGAGCCGCGGGGCTGCTCCGAAGCCAGTGGAGCCTCCTCGGACAGCGGCCCGGCCGGGCCCCAGCACCTCGCGTGGTCTGAGCAGAAGCAGCTGCCGCCGCCACCGCCGCCGCCTCTCGAGCCCGGCCTCGCGCTCTCCTTGCCGCCGGCTCGCCGGTGCCCGTGCGGCCCCGGGACGCCGCTGCCCGCTCGGCGGCAGGGATGCAGCCGGGGCATGGCCGCCGGGCCCCCATCACCTGCCGCGGGGAGCGCTGAGCCCGTGAGTAGCCCGGCCCTCGCCGCCCACCTCGCCCTGTGGCGGTCATCACCATCGGGAGGAGCGGGCTGGGGGCGGGGGGCACGGCTCGGGGAGGGGCGCACGGGACCCCCGCAGTGGGAGGCGGGGCCGGCGAGGGCGCGGGACTGCGGAGCACGGCGGGGGACTGACCCGAGGGCGCGCGGGGAGGGGTGGCGCCCTCGGGGTCAGGGGTCCCCGCGCGGGTTCGGGGTTCTGGGTCCCTCCAGGGATAAGGTCCGAACGCCTGTCCGGCGGTGGGCCCAAGGGGGAATTTTGTGAATGGGAAGGCCCGGGGGTCGGGCTCCATGGAGACGCCAGGGAGTCCCGAGCGCTGCGTCGCGGTGGCGGCGGCGGCGGCGGCACAATGCCCGGCGCGGGGAACTCCCAGGCGGGGGGAAGCCGAGGTGCGCGGAGATCCCGGTCCCGCGGGGCGCGTCCGGAGAGGCAGCCGGAGCCCGCGAGAGTGAGAGAGGGGCTGGCGACCCCGCGGTGGTCCAACATGCTTCTGTCGCGGCACCTAGGCCCCGGGAGCCCGGCCAGGGTCCTATGAAAGGAGGGTCGCTGGGAGAGGTCGATGACCCAAAGGAGTTGTAGGGAGGAAGGGGCTCCCACGGCTCCCTAAAGAGGACCAGGGCCCGCAGCGCGGCGGTGTGCGCGGGGGAGAGCTGCCGGGGGCTAGCGGCGCGCAGGGCCCTCCAGGGGGCGGGCGGGGGCGCTCCCGGCCGACTTCCCCGAGCGGCGTTGGGGAGGCTCCAGCAGGCAGCAGCCGGGCTGCTTCTCCGAAGCCTCGGTCACCCTCAGGGGTCCGAACAACCCAACTGGGGAAGCCCGCTCCAGGGCAGCCGGGCACGCCCCTGGCCCAAACTTTCTGCCCCGGTGGCCCCGGGAGGCGGTGGGGCTTGCCGGGGCTGGTGGGGTTCGCCCCTCGGGAGGGTGGTCTCCAGTGGCGTCTCAGGGCGGCTAGAGACCGGTGGTCATTTTGGTGATGCGGGTCTCAGTCTTTTCCTGGCGCGGAGCCTCCCCGGGGCGCATCGCCCCGCAGCGCCCCGGCCGCCCGGGGCCCGGCCCCCTGTCGCTGCGGGGACGAAGGCGCGCCGCGTGGAGGGGCCTTGGGAACCTGTCGAGTCCCCGAGCGGCCCTGGGCTCTCGGGTCTTACGTGGGGTGGGGGTGAGGTGTTCCCGGAGTCCACTGGCGGGGGCGGGGGCCCAGCGAGGTGGGGAGAGAGTCCTGGGTGACGGAGCTGCTTCCCCTCCCCTCTCCGCTCCAGCTTTTGGGAGGGACTCGATTTATTATTTAGTGGTCACTTTTAAGAAGGACTCCCGCGGCGCCGCTAGTCCCGAGACACCCCGCGGTGCAGGCATAGGACAGGGACGGAAGGGCTCCGTCCCTCGGTTGAGTTGGCGCTCCTCCCCCAGCTCGAGGCGAAGCGGCTTCTCCGGCGCTCCTGGTCGCTAATTTCCTGCTGAAAACGCAGGCTCGGCTCGGGGACGCCCTGAGCGCGCACCCGGGAGCCCGGGGCACTCAGCACAGAGCAGTAGGAGACTAATGGCGTGGGGTCGCCTGTAATGAGGTCTTTCAGCCGGAAGCCGGCTTTGGTTTCACTGGTCTGCAAAAAATAATGGGGGGAAAAGTATAAACATTGCGGCAAAGCCTGCTCATTAAGTGTGTATCGCGGATTCGGGGCGGATGTCTTAATTAGGCTGCGTTGTTAACGGGGATATTACACTAATTAAAACCAGACCCTTCAGGTGAGCGAAAATTGTGAAGGGAGAGGGAGAAAAGTTGGAGAGAAGGCGCAGCCTGATGAAAGTGGGATGCGGGTGGCCGGGGGCGCCCCAGGCCACGGAGCTCTGGCGGGGTGGGGGCTCAGGGGAGGCATCGGGTCGGCGGGGCGCCTTCGACTCGGCCCGGCGCGCCCCTTCTCTGCCTCGTGCTGGCTAGGAGCTCCCTTCGGCGCTGAGGACCGAGGCGGCCGCCCCCGCCCCTCTCCGGGGACTGGAGGCCTCCCTGCGTGGGCGCGGGGCTCACCGCACACTCCTGGAAGCAGCGCTTAACCCCTCCTCTCCTGGCTGGGAGCTTCTGGGAGGGCAGAGCCGCCCCCAGGAGGGCGACAGAGTGGGCGAGGTGGGGAACCCCGAAGGAATTAGGGAGCAGAGGCAGAGTCGAAGGGGCGCATTCAGGCCGAGACAGCCTCGGCCTGGGGAGGCTGCTGCGTGCGAGGAAAAGGGTTTGCCAGTGGCTCGTGAGCTGTTTGCGCTGGAGCCGCTGGGGTTTTCTGGCACGAATTGCCCATTTCTAACAGCTATCCCCTCCCCCATCAAAAGGGAATCTAGATGATTGCTCTGGTCCGCCCTCCCCAGGGGCCCAGAGAGACCCGCGTCTATCCCTGGGGGCCTCGGGTCGCCTCAGGTCGCCAGGAGGAGACGGGAGTCCAGGAGTTCGGACTACGCTGGGCCTTCGCTGTAAACTCTCCTCGCCCAGTGACCTCGGACAGGAGCGGGGCTGGGTGTATTCACCGCCCTTCCGCAGGGACCAGAGGCCGGACTGGAGAGAAGGCGGCGGCCGGGGCGGCGCCTGCCCCGGGGCGACTCAGCCGGGCGCGCGGCGGCGGCAGCACCAAGGACAGGGCCAGGGACGCCCAGCCTGCCCTCGGCCCTGGGGCCGCTGGGGGCGCTGCGGGCGCCCGCCCTCATCCCGCCGAGGGGACGGGGAGGGCTCCCGTGGCTCATTCAGAGACAGAAAAGCTCGGGGCCAGAGAAGAGGTAATTACAGCAAGGGGGCCTCCTGGGTACCATCCCAGAGTGGGCCTTCTGTCGCGCGCCTGCCACTTACTCAACTTTGAGCGTCGCCGATGGCGCGTCGGTGAAATGGAGAGAGATTATCGAGCTCTTTGATGTCTGGGGACGAACTCGGCTCGGTAGTGGCTGGAGAAAATGCTATCCTCCCAGCCTGGTTCAGCTCGGTGCTGCTCTCCCTGCTGGACATCTCCCTCCCAGCCCGTGTTCAGCCTGGCCTGAGGCTGCTGCACTCTGAAGCTGGAGGTGTCTTGCTCCTGAGGGCAGGGGTCCTGTTTGATTTATTCACCTCCCTCCCTCCATACATGCAGAGCATCATTTGACCTGCCAGGCTTGTGGACTTTGGAAGGCAGGAATGCACAGGTGACGCTCTGGTCCCACTCAGAAGTGCCAGGGTGTTGGGCAAAGGGCAGTTAAGAGAGGAGACCATCTCAGTGGGCATCAGCCACGGTACTGAATGCGAAATTGCAGTGTTATTCTGTAGCGACTGCAGCGCGGGGCTTACCCACTCCAGCCTCTGTCCCAGCGCCTGTGATTCTCAGTCGGTTGTCTCTCCGTGTTTATTTATTTCCACACTCCTGCTTGATACTCTGTTATAAAGACAAATGGAACCTGACACGCAGCTGACATTTGGTGAGGAATTTTTTATTTTTAAACAAGTGAAGGGGAAAAAACCATCTTGAAACCTCCCCCCCCCTTCAACAGAGACGTTTCTCCTCGGGAATCTGCCATTCCCTAAATCCCCACCTGCCACAGGCCTTTCCTTCCGACACTAGGTACCAGCTTTATAAACACATCCCATTTGCACCTACATCCTTTTGATAAGCTGTGGTATCTCCCCATGTTCTTTTATAAAGCAGCACGCGATTTTCACAGGCTCATGAAACATTCAGGCAGCCTAAACATCTTATTTTCTGCTGCCTCTCTGAAGTAGGCTGCTCCCGGGGCCGTCACTGTCTTTTATTTATCAGGTCCCTTTCTCATTGTCCGTCTGTCTCATCCTCTCTCTCTTCCCCTGTCCTCCTTTCTCCTGTACTTTCTGAGTGGTCTGAGCACTTGGTATGTGATATTTCTCCTTGCATTACCTGGGAGAGTTGAGGACGGCTTTCAATTAGCAGTTGATGATGGTCAAAACTGCATACACAGTGGGACCTGTTCTGTGTTGGGGACCCACAGACAGAGATGAGTACCTTCCCAAGAGAAACACTGCATGACGCAGACTGACGTGGTGTCTCAAATATACACTTTAGAGCGCAATGCACTTAGTAAATTAGTTTGCTATCACAGTTTCCCCAACACGTTTGCTGACACCCGAACATGCCTCAGAAGGAGACTCGGGGTGATAGTATAAAATCTGTTACTTTATTTGAAGGCGTTTCCTCTGGTAACTCAGGGCAAACTCACAGGATAGAAATTGGATTTTGAAACGTGTGACCGGAATCTAGGTGGAAGGCACAGAACTGACTGCATCATCTCACTTGGGAGCTGGGAGCCACCACGAGGGATGGCCACCGAGCAGGATCCTTATGACCTGGGAATGGACCGTCAATCTGATTTTAAATTTAGGGGCCTACAGTTTTGCTCCATTGTGTGATGTGACTTTTGTGTCCATGTCACCCCACACATTACAAATGCTGAGGTGTCCGAGTATATTTTCTCCAAATGCAAAGAAGAACACTGGGGTTGGGGATCCAGGCTTCTTCAGCAGAACTTTTTCCCTTGCTCTTCCCTGTAAGCGACCAAGGGGCCTCGGACCAACCTGGGCAGGTGTCATGGTGGTTTCTCCCTGTGCTTGAGGTCTTGATAGGCCAGCAGCTAAAAGTGGTCTCCTTGCCCCTCTCCTTCCCCTCACTGTTACGGCCCCTGCCAACTCTCTGCTCTTGAAACATTGACAAGAAGACTGCGATATCAAAGGCTTTGAAGTCAGAAGGTGGCGAAAGAACAAGGGATGAGGTGGTCTGCCCCTGTGGGGAGTTTCCCCCTTGGGGGCAGAGGAAGCTGTGGGCTCTGGGAGGCTCCTTAGAAGTAAAAAAATAGTTTTCTCTTGGATCTGGTCTTCACTCCTTCTGTGCAGCTCAGGGCCAGCTCCTGCTGGTTCCACCCAAGAGGTGGCTTGTAACTTGTTGGCATCAACTCACGTTGGGGGTTTCAGAGCCTGTGGTTTCCTCTTAAGACTAAGAACAAAGCAGTTCTCATGGCAAGTTTTCTTTTTAGGTTTAATTATTTAAGGTCAGAAGATATTCTCAGCAGAAAAATTAAGCGGAAAATATGCATATTTTTGGTCGAATTTTGTCCACTTATTGCTTTGGTTAGTGGCGACGCGGAGAGCTTTCTCCCAAGATTCTAGAACAGAGGCTTGGGTTCAGCAGCTGTGGTGTACTTAGCCACCTCCCCTGGGGTCCACTCTTGGTCATCAGCTCTGTGTGCCTGGGTCTGCCCAGGCTGTGACTAGAAGCCAGTTGGAGAAGCAGGTGATCAGGCATGTCTATTTCACCCCTTTTTGAAAACAATCCCATTTGCATCTGTGGAAACTGTCTGGGCACAGACAACTGCTACCAGCCAGACCCTGCAGTTTCCTCAAGTCTTTTTGTGGGGGTCAAGTTGAGCTCATAACATGTATCTTTGGTACCAAAGAGAGGAGACTTCTGTGTGCCTTTTTTTCTCCAAGGCATTTTGTCTTGCTTCAAAATTCTCCCTCCACTGAAACAAACAAGCAAAAACTGACCCAGACCACCAAATCAGATTCTCTCCTGCAGGGCTGCTAGTATGGTTGTGGAGGCAGTGCACTGCACAAACTGAGGACACATTCAGAGTCTACCTCTGAGCTCTACTTGCTCACCCATGTCTCCTTGTCTGTGACACTAGATGAGACTGAGAGATGAAGATGGCAGGAAATGTGGCCCTCTGGCATCTAGGTGCTTCCCCTGCTTCCCCTGCAACCCTGCAATTCACATCTTTGGACACCAGGCAAAAATGTTTCCTGGATTGGGCCTCGTGTCTCAGGATCATTTTCTTTTAGGCAAGGGTAATGAGAACAGAGGAGCAGGCTGCTCTCAGTCATGAAGAATTTTTACGTTAAAATGGGAGCCTCGGAAGTTTATTTGTATTAAAAGGGTGGATACCAATTGGAGAAAGAGTTAAAAAGATGCAAACACCTGGGTACATTTAGAAATGATTTCTCACGAAACTTTCATAGCTCGAAACTCTTACTAAATACAAATTAGAGGTTTCTCTGCTGATTTCAATATACAATAATTTCTAATTTTTTTCTGAAACTTTTGAGGACCGGGTGCAGGGCAAAATTCCAGAGGCTGTTTGTAACAGCATCCAGACACCTTGGAGTCAAAGCACTTGTTGGTGTCTTCTTCTCCTCACCTGACCCCCACCTCACTTTTATTTTGGCAATGGCAGGAAGGGTCTTTTCACCTTCTGTTTTCAGGAAAGAGGTATTAGGATGACCTTTTAATACTTCACATGAGATAGCCACACACACTCTTGTGTCCTGGTGTTACCCACCACCTTGAGATCCAGGAAGAAAATCAGGATGATGCTTTAAACTAGGTCCAGGCATAGGCACCTAATGGGCTTCACAAAGACTTTACAACTCACCCTGAATGTCTGCCCTTCCCCCAGGGGTGAGATGAATCTTTACCCAGTTAGTCTCCTTAGTAATGGGAAGGTTTCCTGAGATTGGATATCCACTCCCATCCGCTGATTCTTATAAGGACCAGCCTTCACCCCCTCCCCCGGGTCACACTTGTTAGATGCACATTTAAATGGAAGCAACTTCTGAACAGGGGTTCATGTTAATTACCTTTCATGAGATCTCAAAGCCCATCGGGGATGCAACACAACTTGTCAGCCCAGCAAATGAATTTGATTTTTGTTGGTAGCAGGGTGCCTGCAGCATGCTGTTGGGCAGGGGATGCAGACTCCCCAGGCTTGTCTCCCAGGGCAGGCTCTGAAACCTCAGTTTACCCAGTCGAGAAGCAGGATACTCTGAAAATCAGGTACCTATGGAGAGCCGCTGGTGTGTAGCTATGGTGGTGATTGTGACCCTTCCCCAGGGTCATTCACTTGATAGAGGAATGAGCATGTTGCTATGTCAGGAAGGATTGAGACTAAGGAAAAGCATCCTGAACTGTTTTGTGTGGCCACAGGAGACATTGCTGTTTTAAATGCCTTCTAGGCTAGGTATGGTGGATCAAGCCTATAATCTTAGCATTTTGAGAGGCCGAGGCAAGAGGATAGCTTGAACCCAGGAGTGTTTAAGAACAGCCTAGGAAACATAGCAGTACCTCATCTCGATAAGAAATAAAAATTAGCCATGCGTGGTGGCACGTGCCTGTCATCTCAGCTACTCAGGAGGCTGAGATGGAAGGATCACCTGAGCCCAGAAGGTCGAGGCTACGGTGAGCTGTGATTGTGCCACTGCAGCCTGGTGACAGAGTGAGGCACTGACTCAAACAAAAGGTGGGGGAGGGGTTGGAAACAACCCTTAGCATCTTCATAGGTAAGGTAAGGATGCACGGAGGCCCTCACTCAGTCGGGTGGCCTGGAAGAACTCTCAAGAGGAGCCCTGCAGCTCCTGTTCTTAGGAATACTCTGTGGCCAGGCAGAAGGGCATGAGGTTCTGTCTGTGGGGCCTTGGACTCGGGGGTGGCCTTGGTCAGGGCATCCAGAGAGTGGTGGGACTCCTGCCTGTGGTGTGTCCCCTCCATGACCCCACTGTCCCTTCCCATGCCTTCACTCCCAGTGGGATACCAAGAGTACCACAAGGAAAAAGAACACTGCAGCAGATCCCTTTGCTTTTGCAAAGGGAGTGGCCTTGGATCGGAGGGATGGGGCCCTGATCAGTGCCAGTTGGATTTCTCATGAGGGAGAAGAAAGGAAGGAAAATCATGACCCCCACTTCCCCAGCCCATCCCACAATCCTCTGAGCCTGTCAGTGGCCATCATAGTTCAACCACCCTGGCTGATTCCAGCCCATTCCTGCCTTCTGCGTGGGGATGATTTTGGAACTCAGGACCTAATACTGGAGAAACTGAAACACAGTGCTGCAAAGCCCATTAGGAAAAAAAAAAGGGAAATAAATAAAGCATGAGTTGTCTTTCTGGAATATTGACTATCGTTGATGGGATGCCATTAGATGCAGGTAGGGGGCCCTGCTGCAGGGACAGGTGAGGTGGAACCAAGGCCCAAAGGGGTTTCCTACTTGTAGACTGGGGGTGGGGCACCCAGTTCACCCACCTCCCGACGACATGTCCCCAAAATGCCACTAAGGAGATGACAGTGCTTGCTGCTTACCTCGCAGGGGTGCTATCCAAGGGTACATTAGTCAAATATTTTGGAGTCTTAGCAGCAAAGAGAAGTGCTGAAGAGATTTAAGGTGAGAATTATTGTTGTCAGTGGTGTAACATTATAATCAACACTTCCTGACAGCCAACGCAGCATCGAGTTTTATCGTCCAGAAGTCTGTTTGATATCTTGACAGCTGGGAACCTTTAACTGATGCCCAAAAGGTGGGAAGGAGAGAAGGTGGATGATGACCCTGCCTTTGATGGGGGAGCCAGTTACCCCTTTCCTCACCATTGAAGCCCTTGTGATGGTGTCTGGGGCAACTTTAGAGGATGATTAAAGGCCATCTTCCAGTGGGTACATTCTTCTTTCTCACCAGTAGATCTCCTCCTAGGACAGTTAAGAAGGATGCAGGTAGAATCTGCATTCTTTTAACTCTGCCAGCACTCCCTGGCCACAGACAGGGGACTTTCTGCAAATTTGCCCTGCGTTGGAAACTACACGTGTACTTGTATGTGTGTGTCAACAGCACTGCAATAATCAGTGTTTGCTTTCCTCATTTGTCCATGTTTAAACATACAAAATGAGTGTCACGTGGGTGACTTTCCCCCACTGAGATTGAACTCACTTAAAAAATGGAGCGATTTCTATAGCATAGATGGGCATAACGAAGACCAGGTCACTGATAGTGGCATCCGTATTTACGTGTTAAAGATGCAGCCCCATTCCCCTTCAGAATGGTATTTTTTCCTTGGCAGAAGCCACCAAGGAGGCTGACTTCGGAGAAGCTGATTCCCCCCTCTTTCCAAATATGTTTTGTTCAGATCCTAAGAAGAAAACTCACAGGACCAGACTTGGAAAATTTCAGCCCCCAAGGGTAATTTTTCAGAAAGTAATGAGCACTAGAAAATGAGGGCTATAAAGGAAGTCTTTAGGTAATAATCATAACTATAATGTTCGCCACTTTGAAATGCATTAATATATACTAAAATTACAGAAAATATTCAGGCTGCTGGAGAGGAAGGGGCATGTGTGGAGCCAGTGGCTGGGCCTCCTGGACTGACTCTGCTCTCCGGGATTCCATAGGGGTTGTGTGGTCGGTTGCTGTCCCTGCTGTCACAGAGACACACGCCCCGAGAAGGGTCCCTGTGTCCCCTGCCGGGGGCCCAGTTTCACAGTCTCATGAGGACTGGATAGAGAAGTTACACCACTCCCACTAGCGGCATCCTTTCAGGGCTGTGCTGGCTCATAGCCGGCCGAGGGAACACCAGCACTCTCCCAGGGTCTGGTCCATTTTATCAGTGTCACGCAGCTTGAGAGTCGGGGCCTGCAAGGCGAGGTGTGTAGACACTCCGGCCGCCTTCCCTGGAAGCTGCGGCCATGAGTGGGGACTGATGCATTCCTCTGCAGCGCCCCCGGCTTCCAGCAGCCGGAGCATGGTGGTCACACGCTTTCTCCCGTCCTCCCGTTGGCTCTGTTCCTCTCCCGACCCTCCAGCCTCTTTCTCCTCCTGTTTTCCCTTCCCCATTTCCCCCCTTCACCTTCAAAGCCAGTAGACTTCTCCAGGTGGGATGCAGGTGAGGGGGCTGGCAATTGGAGGTCAAGCAGGCTGAGCTCAGAGCAGCGGGAGGAAAGATTTACGGTTCCTCCCTGCCCTGCTTGATGGACAATTAAAGCCGTGCATGGCTGGAGGAGAGCGGTGTCGTTAAGAGTCAGGATGGTCAGGATAAATCAGTCACCTCCACTTAGATGGCTGTGCGAGACTGCTTCCTGGGGCCTTCAAGGCAGGAGCCCCCTTGGGTGTGGGCTTGAATGTTCCAGAATGGACTGTTCAAGGGTTTGACATACTCTGAGCTCCATCAGCGTCAGGAAATGAAGACCCTGGGGATCTCTTCACAAATGGGGTATGTGCCGTAGGGAATTAGGGGGAAATTCAGATAACACATTTGCAGGGCATTTTGCCCCTGGCAGCTGTGAGAGCCACAAATCTGAATGGTTGGGGGTCAGGACAGTGAACCCCTACCTGCAAGTTAAGGTATGCGAGTGCGTGTGTTTATGTATGCTTGTGCACATATGTGTGCAAATGTATGTGAGTGCATGCATGCACACACATGCATGGATTGTGCACACACGTGCACACACGTACACATGTGCACATATGCATGCATACACAACCTGTGTGCCTGTGTGCATGTGCACATGTATGCACATGCACACGTGTTCCTGCATTCACACGTGTGCCCATATGTACGTGTGTGCATGTGTGTGCATGGGGGCATGGGCATGTGTGCACACATGTGTGTGTCATGGGTGTTCACGCTCACCTCTTGATACTCACAGGCTTCACTTGTGTCTTTAAAGCCACATGCCCCTCTGCAAGGCTGCCAGGAGCAGGGCTTCAGAGCGCCAGCCAAGCCCTGCGGTCGTCCTTCTTCATTTGTTCTGAGTGTTATTTCAGCACCTTGAAGACTCTGGCAATTTCCTCAAGGAAACTTTGTCTTTGTAGAAGCAAGATGCCAGCACTCCTCGGCCCTCCCACTGGCTAATTGATGATATGATCTGGCGTGGGAGACTTGTCATTCCTGGAAACACTCTTTATTTCTTGTGTCCCCCACCCCCAGTCCCGTGGTCTGGTTTCCACGGTGGCAATGGAGCCATGCCACGTGAGGTGCAGGCTGGGCGTGAGCGCTACTCAGCCTGTGTGCCAGGCCTTTCATTAACTTGGATACTACAATTATGTGCGCCAGGAGGCTGAGAGGCCATTTAGGATTTTTCTGCCTTTCAGAAAATATTCGTCTTTTCACAGCCATGTGGTCCAGTCCTTTGCCATAGCAGCGGTGACCTGGGCCTTGCCAGCCCCAGTGCTAGTCTGCTCTCCTGGCTCCAATCTGCAACACATACAACCTTCCAGCTGTATACAGTGTGGGGGGCTGGGTCCACCATTGTTCTGCTCTGAGGTGCTTTGCAGGCGACCGAGGCAGCCTACTCTGTGGAGCAGCATGGCTCTGCCTGTGTGGTGATGTCCTAGCCACGAAACTAATGGTGGCATGTGTGTTTTCATGCATGTGTGTGAGCGCACTCACACCCCATTGACACACATGAGGATGTCCCTTGGCATTGAAGCCTGTTGCTGTGGCTTGTGCAGAGAAGGGTTGACCCTAGGACAGTGGCTCCTGTTAGGCTCTGATGAGGCCACCTTAGCCCTGTGAGAGGCCCCGGAAATGTCTGTGTGTGGGTGGTGATGCGTGTTGTGTGGAGATGGAATTGCACTGGTCATATTTACATGCACACACCCATGCAGGCTAGCCTGGCACTTTCCTCCGCTTGGGAGATGTGTGAGTGGGAACTTATCCCCATGAGTGACTTGGGTGCATGTTTGGGACTCCGGGGAGTCTGGGTTGCAGCATAGATGGACACTTATGGGTAGACTTCCTATACATGTCAGGGATCCTGGGTGCGGGGAAGGCATGGAGCCTTCTGTGTATGGGTGAAAGGTTGGGGAGGGGCACCTCAACACATGGGGGCGTACACTGGGTCAGAGTCACCCCTTCGGGGACAGCCTGATCTAAGGACAGAACTGATGGGTCTGAGATTAAACTCTAGCTTCCCCCTTCAAAAGGCATGAGAAACATGGAGGCAATGGTGGCCCTGGACACCATTCTAGCAAAGCTCATCTGAGCATTATTCGGAGACCTGGCTATCTTAAAAAGAAGGCAGGGACCCAACCCACCCTAGCACCCAATTACAACTCAACAACTCACAAACTTGTTTTTTTAAACTTCTCAGAGTTGCCATGGTTACTGGCATGGCATGTGTGGTCTCTGCTGCTCTAAGTGGAGCCTCTTAGAGTGGGAATGAAAGCCTCTGAGGTATGCTCACCCCTCGGAAGAGCCTGCTTGTGCTGTTGTGGAGGAAAAAAGCTGGAGACAGGAGGGATCTTCCAGGACCCTGGGATGCCATATTCCAACATTGTGCTGCCGAGATGCTGGAGACAGAATCCGTCTCCCACGCTAAAATAATTATAGCCAGGAGAACAGAGAATACATCGTACTAAGTTAAGGTCCTTAACAACGAGGAGGGTGTGTGCGTGTGTGCGTTTGTGTGACTGTCTCTGCGTTGGCACTGGTTTCTTCTTGAGTGCTCTTTTTGTACCTGGCCATACCTGTTAAGGCGGTTTCAACCTGAAGCCCCCACACCTGTTGGGTAGCCTCTCACAGGTAGCACTTCCTGTCACAGTGGGCTGTGTCCAGGTGATGCTGTCTGATGGCAGATTTGGGGGAGAACCAGTAGTGAGGGATGGTAGGAAGAAGCTGGGTCAAGGAGGAATAAAGAAGCCAGTATCCCTTCTGGCTGGACTTTTCTCCATCCTTAAAGGGTCGGGGTATCATGCTCTAGGCTTGCCCTAAAAAGAGAGGAGACAAGGTTGTGGGCCAGTTGTTTGTTCTGAGTGCCAAGTGCCTTGGGTTTGATTTCTTTTCTCCCAAATGATGGGCAGAGTGGCAGGTCCTTCTCAGCTTGAGGGCCCTGCTGCCCCTCTAGTCTGTGGGGGGTGTTTGCTCCCTGCTGACCACAGGATGAGACTGTTTTTCCTTTTTTCTGGGGAGGGACAAGAGCAATCCCTGCCCACGTGGGACACTTAGCAAGTGACCATGGACACAGGGGCTGAAGTCAGGCAGTGCATCCTGAGTGTCCGGCTATAGTGACAGATGAGGGTCTTTCATGACCCTCCTTGTCCAAAGTAGTCTCAATTCTACCCCTCTTCCCACACCTCCCTGGGGAATCCCTTCCTTTCCTCCTGTCAGGTGGGACAAGCTCTCTCCCAGCCCTGGGGTTGGCCCACAAGGCCACGCAGCAGCATGGGTACGGCAGAGGGTTTGTTTTTGGCCAGGGCTCTTGTTTCTTCCCCTTAAGCTCCCCTCTGGAGCAGAAAACCCTTCTGCAAGTCTGTATGGGGACTGTGTCTCTCTCACTTGAGTACCCAGCCAGCTCTCTCTCATTCCAACTGCAAACCTGAGCTTCCTGGACACAGCTGGGCTGGCAAGCACCTAGCAGGGCCAGATTTCCTACCTTGAGGCCAGTCTTGCTTTTCCATGGCTAGGATATTTTAGCAGTAAGACGAGAGGTGATCTCAGACTCTTGCTTTATCTTTTTGGCAAATTCTGGAGCCTGCGGTGTGTGAGCAGATGATTTCTTGAGGAAGCATTTGGGATTGATGCAGCACAGCCATGAGGGTCTCACTTATGAAATCCTTTCCTATGTGTGGCCGGCAGTAGGGAGACTGAGTCCAAGGGTGACCCAACTTTTCTTCCAGAGAATCTAAGAGCTGCTTGGCCAGTTAAACAGATGGTGAAGGCCAAAAGGAAGGTTCTGAATCCTTCTAATAACATGCAAGAACATACGTTATCAGTGGCTATATCTAAGGTAGTGGTCATGTGGGATGAACTGCCACACACATCACACAAAGGACACAAAAAGCATCCACAGAACTTCCTTCTGGGCTTGAAAGCAGCACCTGCTTTTCATGGCACTTTCTTGGAAGCTGCAATCAGCACTAATAAGGAAGAATGAAAAATGATGGATCCTGGGGTGTTTGCATATCTGTCTCCTGTATTGGATTGCAAGTGTTTCGAAGACAGGGACCAAAGCTGGTCCTTATTTCCTCCAGAGTACCTAGCATGGTCCTTAATCAATATTTGCTGCATCCTGACAGCTGGCCAAGGTGGCAGTGGGGCGCAGGGGCCACTTTGTCTCATTAGCTCTCTGGCCTGGCTGGGTCCATGGTGAGTGGCCCTGGTGGGTTTCGGTGCCCTGGTTATTTCTGTCTCTGAAGGCTCTGTTGAAATCTGCTGGCGTGGGAGGGTGTGCAGGAGACACCGCCTGCTCCTGGCTGGTGCCAGGACGCACTCTGTGCCTGCTGATCAGAGCCCCGGGGCCTCGGGGTAGGGGGCTGTCAGAGGGACAAGGACTCCACTGATCTGCAGGAAAGCCACCATGGTTTCTGGTCCAGAGAGGAAATGGGCCCTGGTTCTGTCCATTTGCCAGGGTTGGCACCGGCACATTGGTACCCTGCAGGTTGAGTTGAGTTGTGCATCCAGTCATAGAAGACTCCTTCCCTTCAACCCTGGACGTGAACCTTGGCATAGATGCAAATGTTTCCCCATAACCAGAGTCAGATGCCAAATAGAACAGAATGTCTCCGAAAGGCTGGCAGGGAGGTGGGGGGCATTCAGATGTCTGGTTGAGCCACCCCTCTTTCCTGGGCTTGGAGTGAGGAGTAAATGAAAGGGAGGAAAAAGTACCAGGAGGGTTCTGGTTTGCTCTAGAAGATGCCAGGCTATTCTGGAAGATATCCTGAAACTCTTCCAGAGGCATGACCCTGGGGCTGGCTTCATCCTTCAGAGCATAATGTAGCCCATCCACAGGGGAGTCAGCTCGTGATTATTGATGCTAATGGAAAACAGAAGTGAAATGGATAATTCAAGATGGCAGATGAATCGATATTATTTATATTTAGCCTGTGAATGCGCTGCGTATTTCTCCGCTGGCAGATTGGGCCTCACAATTACGTTTTGCAGAATCCAAGAATCTGTTGCCCATGGGCCAAGGGCTGCCACCTTGCTCTCCCTCTAGGAGAGTTTTTGGAAGGCACAAGAGCCCCTCATGACTTGGCGGCTGGCTTAGAGTGAGGTGCCAGGCCCGTCCTCCCCACCGCAAGGTTGGCACACCACTTCCCAAAGGTCTTCCTGCTACTGACATACTCCCTGCAGTAGATGACTGGTTGAAAGCGGCAGAGAAAAAGGACAGCCTATTCATACAGACGCGGGTTTAGGCAACTGTTTTCGGTAGCTGGAAAGAAGAGCCATAACGCGTTTTGACTGAAAAGGGAGGACGGCAGAACAGTCAGCGTGATTTGATTCTTAAACGCGTATCTGGGTGCATGACCTTGTCTTCCTCTTGTATTCTCGGTGCTTAACACAGTGCCTGGCACACAGGAGGTGCTCAATACATACTTATTGAATGAGCAGGCTGGGGTGCTGTGGGGCTCATTCCAGGGAATGGGTTCCTGGGCCAGGGAGCCTGAGTCTGTGTGCTGAGTTCTTCCTGGAGAGCTTGACTTTGCCCCTCAGTGGCTCCATCATGGTCAGTCTTGCCATACCTGCAAGATCGATTCTTTCCAGCAATGCCTGCCACATCCCGGGGGGGGGTGGGAGGGGTGGGGGTGGGAGATCATTACTCCTTACTCCGACGGTAGGATGGGCAATGTCAACATCAGTGTCTCCTGGGGACAAGTCCTTTGCCCGAGTCCCCAGGATTCAGTCTTGGCAGCGTTTGTGCCAGCGCTAGTCCAGACTGGTCTCCTCTTCGGGAACCTAGCACAGTCAACGCAGACCCTCTGGTCTTCTGTGTGGCACCCACAGGGGACGGATAATTAAAAAGGAACAACATACAGACGACACAGAAGTTCCAGGAAGGGAGTTCTGAGAGTGGTTTCTACAGCATGCCAGGGGTGGGGAAGCACTGGTGGGTATGTCCTCACATTTGCAAAGGGGGCCACTGGAAGGCCTCGGGTCTGCCTACCCCCTGCCCTCCAGACACCAGAACCTTAGTCTAGGCACTGCCCCTTTTGACATAGAAGTCTAAAAACTGGGCTTTGATTTCTAAGGCTCCTTATATTAGCATGTAGAGTTCCAATTTATTTATTCATTTGCTTGTTTATTCACCCAGGTTGGAGTGCAGTGGCACGATCATAGCTTACCGTAACCTCGAAGCCCTGAGCTCAAGTGATCCTCTCGCCTCAGTCCCCTAAGCAACTGAGACTGCGGGCGTGAACCACCATGCGCAGCCCAACTTGCTTTTTTTTCTTTCGTTGTGTTTTCTTTTTAAATTTTGTATTTGCTTTTCTTTTTTTCTTCTTGATTTACATTTTTAGATTTTAACAAATTGACCCTACTCACTTTGCCCTTGAGGAAGAGTGCTGTTGGTCTCATGGGCCCAGGGACGAGAATCTTGAGGTGCTGGCTTGGCGTAGCCTGTGTTCTCCCAGGTGCAGGCCTGGGGTGGTCCTTGTGCTGACCCAGCATGGATGGCTTCTCGAGTCAGTGTGCCAGAGGACAGGGTGTGGAGAGGGCTGACTGATGGCGTGAACAGGAGCATCTGGGGACAGTGAGCTCTTTCCTTCTCTGTCCTTCCTGTGGCCTGCATGCTTCCAACGGGCAGGGGCTGTGTCTTCTATCTCTTGTTTATCCTTGCTGCCCCACAGAGTGTCCTCTCCATGGCGCCATATGCAGAACCTTCTAGAAGGAAGGCCTTGTTTTGAAAGCTGCCAGGGGTTTTAAGGAACATTCTGGCACCATCTCAGCCCTTATCTCTGAGGTCCCTTCTACTTCCAGTGATAGCAGTAGGGGGAGGAGGACAGGGACATCCTCTCCCTTCCCTGCACATAGTAGGTGCTTAATGAATATTGCAAGAATGCACAAGGGACTGTCCTTTTGTCCTGAGAATTCAGACAGACAGTTTCATTTCCTCGATCACGTGCTTCCTCCAAATCCCCCTGAACACAAAAACAACTAACTCGGGAAGAGGGAGGTGGAGGGGGTTTGGTTGACGGATTCCTCAAGTGACCGTCCCTGCAGTCCAAGTGCTTCTCCCTCAGCGAGCACAAGTGGGTGTTGGTTTCTGTCCTGGAGCCATTCTCTCTCAATTTCCTCTCCTGGCCTTGGGGACCAGGGCAGGCTATGAGGAGAACAGATGCTGGGCCACAGCAGATGACCCGAGGTCGGGGCCTGAACCGGTGCCCAGTGTGCCCGTCGGGTTCCATGGCCTCCCCTTCCTCCTCCTGTCATTCTCAGAATCAAGACACAAGAAAGAAAACTAAGGTGGGTAGGAGCCACCATCGCATCACAAAGTTATCTGAAGCGATCGGGCCACTCTGGTTCCCAGAAATTAGATTATTTCAGAATTTCATTGAATTAAGGGAGGATTCCTCTCTTGGTTTCCTGGCTCCCCATCCCTTCCCTGGCAGCCCCTCTCCTCGCGCCCACCCTCCCACTGATGAAAGATTTTCTGGCGATGTCAAAGCAATGTGACCTGGTTCTGTAATAAGGAGGAGGCTTATTAGAATTAAGGCCTAACAGCGTTAAAAAAGCAATCTTTGCAAGATTGAGGCCACAGGGGAATTGTAAATTCTCCGCAAAGACCTCATTTAAGGATCGGAATGAAAACTTGGCACGCATGTGCAGGCGTGCACACATGAAGGGTCCCTCCCGAAACAAAAGAGACTTCGCTGACAAAAAAGGACAAGAAGAGAAGGCAGAAGAGTTGGGAGCTGCCAGGGAAGGAAGGGCAGGTGGTGTCCGTCCCGGTTGGATGTGGCCTCCTGGGGCGTCTGCCTGCCAGGAGTGGGCTGCTGACACGCATATCCCTCTCTCGCAATTTCCCTGCACCTGGGCCCCTCCCAGAGCAACCGTCACCCACCTTTGTCCCTTGAGAGCAGCAGTAGCCCAATGGGGGCTGCCTGTCATGCCTCTTACCCCACATCCCTGGGGATTGCTGTTCTCGGGGCCTTTCTCTCTACCTCCTAGCCCTTCTGTTTCTTGCAATAAGCAGGCTGTGGTTTGGGGTCTCCCGAGACAGGGGTGTGTGGGGCGGTGGGGAGTGCCTGGCTCCCTCTGGGCAGGGAGGAGGTGGGGGCAGGGCCCAGGGTCGCGAGGGGTTAAGTTTAAGGTGCCACTGTCATGGAGGAGAACATTCTGGATGTGCCGAGCCCACGTGTAAGTTTCCCTGTCGAGGATCTCTTCGTGTAGTGACCCGTCTCGTGATGGGTGAAGCTTGACAAGCTGGGCCTTGAGGGGTAGAGTGGGGGCCGGGAGATGGGTGGAGGTGCACACTCCCCTGGAAATAGACGACAGCCTTGGTGTGGGCCTGCCGGGACCACCTGGGAGGGGGGTGCCTGTCCCTCATAGGGTCCTGGTGTCCTGAGCCCGCTGCCCTGGGCTCAGCTCCGAGGGAGGGGGGCTTGACCAGGTGCTCACAGAGCAGGGGGAGGCATGGAGGTTAAAGCATCCAGGGCAACCATCCCCCACCCCTAAGTCTTTCCAGGGACGGGGACGTCCACATGTCTGCCTGGAAGGTCCCCAGGGATGGAGCCCCAGTTGCCTACAAGGTGATCGGTTCAATAACACTGTATAAAAAAACACATGCCACATACACATGCGGACACACATGTGCACACCACACACATATACACCACATATACACATGCACACAGCACACACGTGAACACATCCACACCACACACATGCTGCTCACACATGCACATACCTTCCCCCTCAGCGTTTCTTTCATCCCTGTGTCGGGGTCCCAGGACCCTCATACCAGCTCCCTGGAACTGCTCTCAAACAAGCTATCTGTACCCAGACCCTTGTCCCAGGCTCTGTTTTCAGGAGCTGCAAGCGAAGGCAGTGACTCCACAGGGAGCACACGACTGTAGGGGGCTGATTCCAGAGGGGGCAAGAGGCCTCAGAGGAAGGAGGGGATGGGGATGGGGATGGCTCGGCTTCTGCCTTCCCCTGGGACTTTGCAGCCCACAGTTGGCTTCCATGACCTCGGGCTGTGCCAGGCACATCGTAGGTGCCCAATAAGTACTTCGTGCTGCTGAGTCTGGACACTGGTGTCCATCCATCTTCAGATGGGTGGAGCTTGGCTGAGGGCTCTTCTCTTTGGTACCAGGATTGGTCATGGGAATGGTGTATTCCCCATCCCCAGGAATTCTAGGATGACATTGTGGTTGAGACAAACGCTCTGAGTTGTGAGATGAACATGAACGAAGGCCCTGGAGCAGGTGGTTTCATTCCAGCCGTGACTTCTGAAATCACGTCCTTGACACCAGCACCACAGGGGACACATGACGCATGCTGACCGCTGGGACTGCCACAACCCCCAAGCTCAGGGGTCTCTCTTGGATCTGCTCATGGTGGGAGCCTTTGTCTTCCATCTTGGCTCTTCTCCCAGATTCCTTGTTTCCAGAACAACAAGCAGCTCAGGAGGAAGGGACAGAGGACAGTTCCCTGCTCCCTGGGCCCCAGCAGACATGCGATCACACCATCGAGGGCGTCAGAGGTGACATGGGCCGGGAAGCTGCTTGCACGTGGCTAAGAAGCTGGACTTCTGGTGAGTTCTGACAAGTCAGCCATAGTCTTGAGGGCCCTCTCTTTTAAGAGGTTCATCGACAGCTTCTTCGAGGATTAGGACGGGGTCCACACGGCCCGTCTTCGCCATCATTCTCCTGCTGACATGGACCTTATGGTGATGAGGACATTTTCCCCAGGGCTAAGTTGATGTCCCTGTTTCCTCCTTTCCTTTCTGGTGAGAAAGGGGCCCCTGGCCAAAATGACCTTCACTCACGCAGTGACCTTCGGCCTCCCTTCCCAGAGGAGCATGCAGGGACGCCCGGGAGATGGACTTCCCCAGACCTCAATCTCGCCCTAGGAGACTCATGGGGAAGGTGATTTGCATTTTGGATTATTAAAAATAAAAAAAAAAGCAACCCAAGGGAGTTGGGAAGGAAATGACAGTCCCAAACTTGGCAACAAATAGGTTGCAATTTTTGGAAGCTTATTTGTGTGAAGAATGAGTTTCCAGCGCTGTAGGAATATTCATTTGCCTCTTAAACAAAGGGCAATTAGACGCAATCCTTCTTGGCTTTTGTGGGCTTCCCGGGAAGGATTCTTGGAGTCTTTGCCTCTCCCCTAGGCCCCCACCCCCTTAAAAGGACAGCGACATGAGAGTTTCAAAATGAGAGTTTCAAAATAATTGCCCGTCGTTGACAGTGTGCTTGCCTGTCCCCGCTTGGGCTTCGTCCCCTGGGGTCCTTATTCTGGGCATGAAAGGGATCTGGGCAGGGAAGGAGTGTGTGGCCCGTGTGGGGGAGGGGAAGTAGCCGGGGAAGGGGGTCACACTGGGGCAAAGATAAGGCACAGGGAGGGGAAGGGAGGCCCCCTCAAAAGGAGTACTTCTTTCTGGCTCCCTCACAGCCCCTGCTGTGCCCCCTCCAGGAAATGCCTGGGGGGCTCTGAGCGCCTTCCCCAGTGTCGTGGTCCTCCGCCCCCCTCTCCCTGGTGCCTTTTCTTTTCCTTTTTTCATCAGAGGGTTTCATTTCCCAGAAGCTGTCATTTCACATAAACCTCTCACTGAGGCACACCCGCTCCCACTGCCAAATCTCCACATCAAACACTGGTGTCCACCGTTGAGCTGACAGCCCTTCCTCTCCACACTGGGGCCCTACGGAGGCCTGGAAGGACAGACACCCTGTGGTGGGACAATGCAGGACAACCCCCCGCGGGTGTGCGGTGTGTGCGGCTAGTCCTCCCCACTGTCCTCCAGAGCCTCATCGGGTGAGTCAGTCCTCCCCTCTGTCCTCCAGAACCCCATCGAGTGAGCCCCGACTCCTTCCCACGCATCTCTGGTAGGTGAGTGCAGGCCCCAAGCCCTCCCAGGCAGCACCAGGGTGATGAGGATGGGGTGTTTGGAGGGGGGAGAGGCTACTTGTTATGGGCTGAATTGTGCCCTCTCAAAAAGATTAGGCTCAAGTCCTAACCCCCAGTGACTCCGAGTGTGACCTTATCTGGAGACAGGGTCACTGCAGCGGTAATCGAGTTAAAACAAGGTCATGGTGGACCCTCAGCTAGCTGGGCTGGTGTCCATATAAAAAGGGGACGTTTGGACACAGGGACACACAGAGTGGAAGGTGGTGCAAAGATACAGGGAGAAGACGGCCACGTGCCTGGAGTGACATGGACAAGAGCCAAGGGAATCACCAGGAGAGAAGCCTGGGGTGGAGTTTTCTGAAGGAACCCAGCCTGCAGGCAGCAACGCCTCGATTCAGATGTCTAGCCTCCAGCATCGTGAGGAAATCAGTTTTGTTGCTTGGATTCCCCAGTTTGTGGGGGTGCGATGTCCGCCTGGAAGCCAACATGCCGCCTCAGAGGTGGTTCCAAGCTCAGGACTGGGCTTTCAGGGGAGGCCAGTGTTTAAGGGAGGGAGCCTGCAGGGCTCTGTTCATTTCTAGGGAGGCGAACAGCAGTGATGGGGGCGAAGGTGCACCATAGCTTCATAGACCAAAGAGAAACCCGGCTTGCAGGTTCCTTCCCAATCAGGAATGGGGGCATTGCCAACCAATCCCTCAACTGCTCTTCCTTTTCCTGCCTGGGGCAAGGCCATCTGCTGGATGTGAAGGATTCGATGCCAAGCCTGCCCTCAGGATGTCTTTGGTCTTAGTGGTGGTCGAGGCCCAGAATATCTCCTTGCAATGAGAGTACCCAGAGGGAGAGCAAGATCAGTTATCAAGTGAATTAGCAACAAATGAGCAAGTACCCAGTCTGTGGTCTGGCTCATGTGAAGGCTCAAAAACATTTGTTTGTGAACATTACCGTGAATTCCAGAACCGGATCTGCATGGTCTCCCCTCAATCTCGCCCCATGTGGAAACTCCTATGCACGCTTCAAGAACAAACTCACATGTCCCCTTCTCCCCTGAAGTGGTTCTGCCCGATTCCTCCAGGGGCTCCTTCCTGTGTTCTCTCATAGATTTTCCTCTGTCTCCTAGTGGGACCCGGATCAAGGTCCTGTGATTCCCTGGCTACATATTCCTTCCCTTCCTAGGTGCTCCCAAGCTACCTGGCACTTGGTTTGTGTCTGTGGGAGAGGCTTCTGTCAAGTCTGTTTCTCTGGGTGAGGGCCTTGCCTTATTGGGTGACTTGGGCAGCCCCTGGCTGAGGGACTTGGCTGGGTAGCTACTGGTGGTCTGTAGATGATGCTGGAATCTGCCTGGTTACTCTCACCTTCCCCCCCAAGGAGCAGGGTCCCCAGCACTGCTGGCACCTCCTGCAGAGAACACTGGACTGCAAGGTGGCCATATCTTGGGACCAGGCTGCCACGCACATGCTCTATAAGGTCACCCCACCTTAGCTTTTTGGAGCCTCAAACCCTGCAACACAGGCGCCACCACTGCCCTCCATGTGGCACAGGAAGGACCTGTGGACCATAAATGGCCTAGAGTGGGAAGGGACTGTCATAACCAGCAGCGTTCCCTTCTCCTCGAGCTGTCTTCCTGCTACTGGGGTTGCAGGGGGTCTTGGAGAGTCGATGCCTGGAAAGGTGAGTGTCCTGGGTCTCTGTCATCCCCTTTCCTGCCTTGAACCCACCAGCGACTCTGGCCACAGAATATTTGGGACTAGCCAGATGTTACATCAATTTCAAGTGGTCTTGCTTGGACCCGTTTCTGCATCTGCAGCAGCAAAGGAATTTTTTGTTTCGCCTCCAGTGTGGAATTTTCCCAGTTATTTTAAATAAGTTTCATTTATTTGTGCTTGGAATTCAGATAAGAATTACCAGCCTTGCACAGATGCAAATTCAGAGTCGTAAAAGGAATATCGACAGCAATTGCAGCCACGTCCCATCTTTCATACAATCAAATGTCCCTGCTGCTGTCAGAGGAAAATGTAGCATTTGAAACGCTGCAAGAGAGTCATTCTCCAACAAACAAGACGGGTCTCTCCAGAGAAACCTGGGGAAGGATGCTTCAGAGAACTCTGCAGGGACGTTGCAGACAGCTGATATTTCTGATAGAAAATATAAGCCGGGCTCAGTGGCTCAGCCTGTAATCCCACTGAGTGGATTGCCTGAGCCCGTGGGTTTGAGACCCGCCTGGGCAACTTGGCGAGACCTCATCTCTACAATAAATCAAAAAATTAGCTGGGCGTGATAGCGCGTGCCTGTAGTTCCAGCTATTTGGAAGGCTGAGGCGGAGGGATCGCCGGAGCCCAGCAGGTCGAGGCTGCGGTGGCCAGGAGCGGCCATTGCACTCCAGTCTGGGCGACAGAGTGAGACTGCAACTCAAAAAAAAAATATAGTAAAAGTAAAAGTCCTACCGAAGATCTCACCCGATGACTTATAATTAAGCCCTTCCAGAATGAATCTAGCTGCTGCCTCCATTGGGTTCTAATACTGGGAAGTAGGATGAAATTGCAGAGCGTCCTTTGGGGGAAGATGTACCAGTCAGCTAATGCCTCATCACAAACAAGCCCCCAGACTCTATAGCTTGAAACAAGTCATTCATTCTTGCTCATGTGTCTGGGGGGCAGCTGGGCTCTTCTGATGATCTGGGCCATGCTTGGTTGATACCAGCTGGGCTCATGTGTGCCTCTGTGGTCAGCCGGCAGGAGGGCTGGAGGTTGCTGGACTGGATGGCGGGTTTCTGCTGCTCATGGCTTTCATGCTCCAACAGGCTAGCTCAGGCGTGTACACAGGTCTGTGGCTGGGTTCCAAGACAACATCGAAGTAAGCAAGGCCTGTGCTGGCCCCGGCTTGGAACTGGTGCACCATCACTTCCAGGGCACATTTGTTCAAGAAGCCGGCCCAATGCAGGGGATGAGGACACAGATCCCGCCTCCTGGTGGGAGGAGCTACAAAAATCACATTGCAATGGGTGTGCTTTCCCAGAGGTGTGAACAGTCGGGAACATCTTTGCAAGCAATCCACATGGGGTGGAGGCATCGATGCTGGAGATCAATCCAGTCTTGTGCACATGGCCTAGGGGATGGAAGGCTGGTCTGTGGGCACTTGAGCGGGACTGGGGGACTGTGCTACCAAGATACATGGAGACTTAATAGACAGAGGCCTGTGTCCAACTCATCTCCTACCTCGTCCCAGCTCACTGCTCGGCCTCCCACCGTAGCCCAGCCTAACTCTTAGCTTTCTCCTCTTTTGCAGCCTATTGGGCTCATCTGTCCACACTGCATTCAGGCTCCCTTTCTTCCTGGGCTCATCCCCTCTACTGGCCCTTTCCTATGGGAAGTTCCTCATGGCTTGATGTCTCTCCTCTCTCCTTGGACCAGACCAGGGCATCAGCCACCACTGAAGTGCCGACCCACTTAGGCCCTCTTTCTGTACTCCCATCCGCACCTCCCAGGGAAGGTCCCAAACCAAACATGCAGCCTGCCTCTCCTCTGATGCCCTCTCAGGGTTCTCCATTTCAGAAGATGACACCACCCTGCCCCTTTTTCCAGGCAGGGCTCCTCTGTGTCCTCTCCATCTCCCTCTCCTCCATGTTCAAGCCACCAACACACCTTAAAGCTCTCATTTGTTCTGTTCATTTCCATCCTTTCCTGTAGATGCCACCTACTCCAGCCTGGACTATGGCTGTGGTACCCCTCCCTGCATTGACATGCTTTAGCTATGGAGTGGGAGGGGGATGGAAGGTGGGGTAGGGTGGGCAGAACATTTCTTAAAAATGCAAACATGATCATATTGCTTCACAGATTTCTCTGCAGCCACACTTCCTCCAGAGGGTTCCTTTAGAGGCTGGTTCCTCTAGAGGCTGCATGCTTTAGTGCCTCAGTGCCTTTGCACATGCTGCTCCTGCCTGGAATGCTCCCTCTCCTCCCTTGTCATTGATCCCAGCTGAAGTTTGACCTCCCTAAGGGAGCCTTCCTTGACTGTCCCCACCTAGGAGTCCCAGTTAGCTGTTCCTATGCAACCCTTTTCCCTGAAGATACAGTCCGAGCTGCAGTGCAGTCACTGTGGTACACTGTGTGACATCTGTCTGTCTTCTGCAAGGATGGGGACCTTTGGTCTTAGTCATCATGATGTTCTGAAACCCACCATGCCTCCCACTTCTTAAAGGTGTGATGAATGGTTGAGATCAGTGAATGGGTGTGTTGGGGACTTCCACATGCATCAGTTCACCTCATCCTCAAAGCAGCCCAGCAGAAGAGGCACCATGGACCCCACATTACCACGCAGAAGCCAAGGCTCAGGGATGCCAGGGCCACACGGTGAGGAGGGGCCGTTGGGTCCATGTCGTCTCAGTCCCAAACATGGTCCCTCCCCTGCTTATTCTTTGCATGTTTAGGTCTTCTGTCCTTGACAGGGACCCTTAGGAATGGGCCGTGCCTGTCCCCTGAGTGCCCACGACAGCCCATGATGCCCCTCATGCCTGTGAAGCCCTGCCCCGGAGGCAGGCGCTAGAGGGCCTTGTGGACACCAGGCCACAGCTGTGGGAGGCTGAGACATGGCTGAAGAGTGACCAGTTCCTCGAGAATGAGCATCTAATCACATTCTGAGCAGCAGTCACGCAGGCCCTCCAGGAATTGCATCTTGAGCAGTGACTTATTGAGAAGAGAGAGACCTTGTCTCCCCACCTCCTCACCCCCCTGTCTCCAAGTAATCAGTGAAGGACAAAGAGAGGCTGTGGAGGGGTGGGAGCAGATGTGAGGCTGAAAGCCCACTTTTCCAGGGCCAGACATGGCATGCAAGCCACATGCATGCACATACATGCACATGTACTCAAAGGCACATGATTGCACACACAGGGGACTTGTTCCTCTTTAGCAGAGGGGCAACCTTGTTTCTGGATTGGCACGACTCACTGAGAAGGCTCTACTGTGGGGCCCTGGCTCTACCACGGGACCCTGGCTCTGTGGCAGCATCCATGGAAACCATGCCGAGTCCCTCTGGGTCTGGCTTCCGAACTCCTTGGAATGGTGAGGAGTGCTCCCCTGCCATGTCCGGAGCAGGTGTTACTGTCCTTCTCCAGCCCCTGGCCGTGGGCACAAGGACAGCCCTTCCCCACCCCTGATGGGAAATCACATGGAGATCCTCTTCCACATCTCATGTAATGGGAAAGTGCCTACAGTTGGGAGTAAGGGGGCTGGGTGCTTCCTCAAGCCCTATGTCCTTCAATAAGGGGGTGAGTGGTCTTCTCTCCTCAGTGCACAACTTATGTGGAAATCGAGAGGTGAGTGACGGTGACTCTGGTGGTCTCTCTTGCTTAGTTTCATCTCCTCTTCTTCCCCTAAGGTCACTTGGTGTTTCTGGAGCGCCTGGATGGCAAACTGGCCCAGGTCTGCCTTCACTGGGGGTAGTGGCAATGGGGATGAGGTCAAGCTGAGCGCAGCCACTGGGAATGGACACATGTGCCCGAACCCAAGCACACGTCTTCCCTCTTCCTTCTGGAAGCCCAGAGGCACCCACGACATCCTAAATGCACTAGTGTTTTGCAATCCATGTTGGCCTCAGGCTAGTGTTTCTGAGAGACTCATTTTTTGGTCACAAATATTTGGCACTCCCTTTTCTCCCCCAGCTGTGGAACCCTAGCATAGCCCATGTCTTTCTTTGGCCAATGAGTGGAATCATTGATCTGTGGCTGGAAGTCATGTCTACCACTTCCAGGGGGAAGGTTTAGGTTGACACGTGTGGTTCACCCTCTTTCCTTTCTGCCGTGACTACCAGGAAGGTTCCAGAGAGAGGTCGCCTCATCAGCCTGGCTCCTGGTGTGGGGAGCTCATTGAACCCATGAATGAGAGTGTAGCATGAGCAAAAAAAAAATGCTGTAAAATTTACTGCAACTCGGTGGCTGTTACAGCAGCAGAACGTCACCTCTCCTGGCTATAAAGGCACCTCTCTGAAGCCTCTCAGCCCTTCGTCAGTGAGCACCAACTCAACAGTCATGGTCTGCACCTAGAGTAGTGGAAGTGATTAGAATGGGATTGGGTTTGGTCTTGGTCTAATGGCGTTGTCTGTCTGGCTGGGGGATATGACTTTAAACCTATGAAATGATACAACATGATGTCGCTTGGTGGTGGAATGCGGGAGCCCTTGGTTGAGGGATGAAGTTTGGACAAAGAAAGGAGGAGGAATAGAAAGAGGTCGTGGGGCCAGGGCTGGACAGGTTTCAGGTTAGGAGAACCATACAAGCAAAGCCATGGAGGAGGGACTGAGCGTGGAAGTCCAAGAGGTATCCAGGAGACCAGGCTGGGCTGCCAAGTTCTCGGAGACAAGATTGGGAGGGCACAAGGCAGGTCCGGTGGCACCGATTTCTATATTAGAGAAGAGAACAACTGAGAGTGAAGAGCAGCCAATGACCCTCCACCGTCGTGCCAGCTTCAGCGGGCAGCCAAGGCCAGGAGCTTGGGCTCTAGCCACCAAGTTCCACCACGACCCTGGCAGCCTCCGGGGTCCTGCAGCCCACGCTGCAGCAGAGCCAGCCTGCTCTCCAGCTCCTGGGCAGTGCATAGCTCCGGCTCCGCTCGACCTTATCTTTCTCCTTCATCACTTCCAAGTGGTTGATCCTTCTCTCCCCACAGCCTGCCTTTGGAGTCTAGGGCACCTCTGCCCTACTCCAGGCAGGTCCCAAGGCCACCTTTTGTGGAAATGGTCTGAAGACGGTATCTTCCTGTGGCTCTCTGGGGAAAATTACCTGTGACTCTCAAGGCCCAAAAAGGGGGTGCAGTTCTTGGTTCTGGAGAGCACACTGGCTGATTCGATGCCCCTTCCATGTGAGGTTTTCTGGTAGGTACCATTGCCAGCCACCTGCAGCACAGCCCAAGCATGTGTCTACTCCACGTGTATGTGAGGCTGGGCTTCCTCGGGGCTCAGGACAGGTAGCCAGTTGGTCTCTAACTCCCCATTGGCAGAACCAGACATGCCTTCCACTCCCTCCCGCCGCCAAAGGCATGGAGAACAGTTGGACAAGAGCAGGAGTGCGAGACAAAGCCAGGCCAGAAGAAGACAGAAGGACAAAGGCCTGTCCCATACAGAAAGAAAGAGAAGATGAGATAGAGACACATGGGATAGACCCAGTGAGATCCTTGAGACATCTGGGGAAACTGGAGGCTGAGTCTCAAACACAGGCCCTAGACCAGAGACCACCATGTTTTAGAGACTGTAACTAACTAGGGAATTGCAGTGGTGTAACCACAGCAGTGCAGTTGGGGTCATGTGGTGGTGACGTGAGCCCCATGGTCAGCTGTGGGGGTGAAGGCCCTGTGCCGGAGAATGGCAGAATTCTGGAATAATCTGTCATGGCTTCAAAACTACATGCCAGACAAATCCTACACCAGCTACCGGCAACTCTGGCTTTCTGAGAGAAGCTGTATGCAGTTTTAAATTTTAATTGTTTTATTATATTTATAAAGCCAAGCCAGGGAGCTCCTCTCCCACAGACGCTGTGCATTCGCCCGGCATCTAGACAGATGGGCACTGTCGAGGGTGTGGAAAAGGTGCCTCGATATGCAGGCTCAGGGCCAAGAGGGGGTCGCAGGATGGCCGGGCACGCCCAAGCCTTTCCTTCACCCACTGAGGGCAGAGCCAGTTCTGTCCATGTACTCACGGCCACCTCCCCTGAGAAGAGTGTCCCGTTGTGACCATACAGAAGAAGAAACGCAGGCAGCTTGATTTTTCTCTGTATCTGCCGATCTGCCTGTTTTGCATTCTTGATGGTTGCGAGTTATTTGAGGATAGTTATTTGAGGATTTGAGCGCCTTGGAGCTCCCTAGAGCTGGTGCTGCTGTGAAGCTCCTGATTGCCCCAGACTTTGTGGCTGCCCCTGGCATTGCTGAGACTCCCCCGGATGAGGAAAGCACTCCAGGTGGTCCTTTCTGTTGGACAAGTTAGGGCCAACCCTCCTCCCTCTGCAGCCCTCCCAGTTTGGGCTCGGCCCTGCCTCCTGCCCGTCCGGAAAGCCAGCCAGTGATCAGTCCAAGGAAGTGAATCTGCTCTGGGGCCAGGTGGAGGGACAGCAGGGTTCTGAGCCGAACGGATGCTTATTTTTAGGGGCCTGTGGGCATGGCTTCCCACACTGGGTCCACACAGGGGCCCCTGAGCTCCATATTCTGTGGCTGTGGTTCAGAGTCACGCTTGTGCTGGAGGCCTAGCCTGGCATTGACAAGCTTTGACACAAAGGGCATCTCAACCCTATGCTACTTCGGTCCAGAGAGCACCGTGTCCCCTCATGCAGGTCTCCCCCGTCCCTTCCCAGCTCCCACTTTCCCTTCTCCCTTGGGTTTTCCAGGAAGGAGGTAGGTTGACAACCTGCTCCAGCACCAGGAACCAGAGCCAACTCTGAAACAAGGCAGAGACGAGAAGGCACAAAATGTGTGTGTGCTGGAGCTGGGATTTCTGTGGGGAAAACTCATGCCCTTCACCTTTGATTGAATTTGGGGAAACTTCTGTCGCTCACGTAAGGGACCTTGGCACTAGAAACACAAGAGTTTTACCTTCCCCACCTGTAATGCCATTACTATGGCTTTTGAGTTTATTTCTTCAAGTTCAATGATAAATGCCTCAATACTCTAGCTTAGATACATTTTAGAACATTACTTCTTTTTCCTTTGGTGAGTTTTCCCTGCACTTTCTTCCTTCTTTAGGGACATACCGCCTCCCCGCTGAGGGTGCCAGTTTGCTCCATTTGTGGCACCTGGCTCCCTTGGCGACTCACATCCCACCAGATTCTCCAACGTGTTGCTCATGCGCTCTTTTTCTGTTCTAGCCAGAATTGTTGGGAAATTGAGTTTTCAGAAAGTTTAAATTGTGGCGATTGGAAGACAGTCATGCTCTGTACTAGCTCTCTCTGCCTGCGTCCAAGCCAAGGTCACTTCTTGGGTTTCAAGTGAGAGGCTGGGTTGGGGGTCTGGAGAGCACAGGGTGAGACTCCTGTGGTGTGTGCTGCCAGTATGCAGCAGTTTAGGGTCATGCCCTTCCCTCCTAGTCAGGCCTTTGGGGTCTGGGTCTGGGGCTCTCAGAAACCCCATTTTAAAGATAGAAAGGTGGGCATGAGGAAACGTCATGACTTGGCCAGGTGGGGGAGATCAGAGATGCCTGGGACCAGAGCTGTGGCTGTCTGTATCTGCCAGTGTTCTCTGGAGAAACAGAATTAATAGGCGTTTCTATCCTTCCTTATCACCTCCATCATCTCCATCACCTTCATCATCTCCATCACCTCCATCATCTCCAACATCTCTATCACTTCCATTATCTCCATCACCATCACCTCCTTCATCTCCATTACCTCCATCATCTCCAACATCTCCATCACCTCCATCATCTCCATCACCTTCATCATTTTCAACATCTCTATCACCTCCATCATCTCCATCACCTCCTTCATCTCCATCACCTCCTTCATCTCCATCACCTCCATCATCTCCAACATCTCCATCACCTTCATCATTTTCAACATCTCTTTCACCTCCATCATCTCCATCACCTCCATCATCTCCATCAACTCCATCACCTCCATCAACTCCATCATCTCTATCACTTCCATTATCTCCATCACCATCACCTCCATCATCTCCATCACCTCCATCATCTCCAGCATCTCTATTACCTACATTATCTCCATCATCATCACCTCCACCACCTCCATAATCTTCATCTTCTCCATCTCCATCATCTCCATTTCCATATCTATCTATCTACCTACCTGTCATTTTAAGGAATTTGCTATGTGATTATGGGGGCTGGCAAGTTCTGAAATTCATAGAACAGGCAGGTAAGCAGGCTGGAAAATAAGGCAGGACTTATGCTGCTGTCTTCAGGCATGAATTTCTTCTTCTCTGGGAAGCCTCAGTTTTTGCTCTTAAGACTTTCAACTGATGGGATGAAGCCCACCCACCCACATTACGGAAGCTCATCTCCTTTACTGAAGTCAACTGGTTGTAGGTGCTCTGCACAGCAATACCTAGATTTGTGCTGGACTGAGTCCCTGGGGCTGGCCAAGTGGACACATGAAATTGATGAGCGGTATCTCTTGAGGCTCCCAACAGGACTAGCGACTTCCTCTTGGGAGTTTGGTTCTGACGAGTGGTTTCAGTCTTATCGGGGACCAGGTTTGCTCATATCACAGGAAAACCATGAAGTAATTGGCAGACCTCTGGGGAGGGGGGCCAGAATGAAAACAGCATGTGTCGGGTGGCGGGGTGAGATTGGCTCAGGCAGGCTGCCCAGAGCAGGGACTTATCTCTTTCCCAGAAGTTGGAAGTGACTTGACCCAATGCTTGGTGTTAAGAGAGAGGTGCCCCAGCTCTCCAGTTTTCAGCTTCATTCAGAATTGCTTTTTTCAATGGGTGAGTGACAGGGACTTATACTGCTCTTTCCTTTCTTCCTCTTGTTCACCTTTCTCTAGCCTATTTCTCTAAGCTGAAGTCAGTCATATTTTTAAAAAGCAAATCTGATTTTCAAAACCCCTCCAAGGGCTTCCCAAGGCTTTGGGAAGATGTCTGAGCTCCTAGCTACAGCAGGAGGCCTGCCCTTGCCTCTGCCCCTGGCTGCCTCCCCTGCACCTGGAACCTCTCACCTGTGGCTCTGCCACCTCCCCTCCCAGCCTCAGGGCCTCTGAGATGGGATCCCCTCTGTCTCTCCCTCTCTTCCTCCATTCGCCATCTACTCATTACTGATGCCCTAACTTAAGGGCCCCTCCCCCGTTGTCTCATGCCATGTCCTTGCAGCATTCCATGCCTGTCCTCTGCAGGATGCCCACAGCTGTCATTCAATAGCTAATCATTTGGCAAATTGTTGCAGGAGCCACCTTTCCCAATAGATCAGGGGTTCTCAGCCCAGGCTGTGTATCGAAATCACTTCGAGTGCATCCCCGGTTCCTAGTGCCCAGGCTGCCTTCAGGACTGAGTGGGCGGGCCCCAGGCAGCAGCTGTTCTAAAGCTCCTTGGGTGAATCCAGTGCATACTCAAAGGTGGGACCCAATGCTCGACTCAAATGCAGTCCTCGGGCCAACAGAATTGATATCACATGGGGGCTGGTTAGAGATGCAAGACCCAGGCCTCAGCCCAGACCTGGTGACTCAGAACCTGCCCCTCAGTGAGGTCCCTGTGTGACTGGGGACAGGACAGTGTTAGGAAGACCTGGGAGGCTAGAACGTGCCATGTCTTCTGTGTCACCACAGTAGGTGCTCTTGCCCAGTAAACACAATAATTTACACAATCCCCCCATTTTCTCCTTTTGAACCCTTTCCCTGCCTGCCGCTCCCTGGCACTGTTTACCTTTTTCTGATGGGCACCTTGCCCCTGGGGGCTCACACCCCTTCTCCATGGGATGGAGAAGCTAGAGATTCCGTGTTTCTCCTCCCCGCCTGGTTTTCCGCCTCCGCGATTTAGGTTATTCCTAGAGAATGTTGTCCTCAGCCAGGGAGGAGAAGGAGACATTGTCTTTTGCCAGCTGGTAAACATCCCCTTCACTCTGTTTTGGGTACCCCTCCCACCCAGGCAGCTTCATAAAGAGAAGCTCAAAGTAGGATGGAGATTGGAGGCAGGTGAGGCAGTGGGGTGGGGAGAGGGGGGAGAGAACATTCCAGAGGAAGATGGCAAGGCGGAAATCATCGCTGAGACTTGACAGGGAGGTTTTTGAACAATCTAGGCTTGAATCATTGCATTGGAAAGTCCCAGATGTGGTTCTCAGCAGCAATCATTCACATGAAGTGGCCACAGCTGTAGGATCGAGAGGGCCTGTTAAAGGGACAGGTGCCTGCTCTTCCGGCACTGGGGGAGCCAGTGCAAAGGCCTGAAAGGGCTTCTTTCCTCGCCTCGAGTCCCTTTGCAGACCAGAGAGGGTCTCCAGGGCTGTGGCCCCCCAGTGCTCAGCTTAGGAGCCCCTTCCCACAGGCTGCACGAAGCCCCTCAGAGATCTGGAGCCCTGAAGTCATGCCTGGGCACTGCATCACCCTGGAGCCTCTTGCAGGTGTGTATGGACAGATGCTGGCCTGCAGTTCCATCCAGAGCATGGTCCCGTCTGCCCGGTCCTCGCCTGCCTTTCATTACCCACAGCCTTTGTCTTTCTCTCCTTTTCACCCGTCTCAGACTTTGAGGAGGTGTGTCTGGGGCCTCTGTTGCTGTGTTTTGTAGAGGGTGACTTCTGGAGGGGCCTGGTGTGGCTCTCACCCCTCCAGGAGCCTTCAGTGAGAGGGGACAGAAAGAAGGGGCAGTGACCAAGGCACAGGCAGGAAAGACGTCAAGACGTCAAGTGCTGTGGGACAGGGCTGCCAGGTGCCCTCAGGACACCTAGCAAAACTGGGATTGCAGATAAACAATCATTGTTTAGTACAAGTGTAGCCCAAAGATTGCACGGGATATACTTATACTGCAGTTTTTTTCATTGTCTATCCTGAATTACAATTTAACTAGCCATGCTGTGCTTTTATCCACTACATCTGGCAAACAGAAGCAGGGTGGGGGAAGGGGGATAGGGCGAATGCTTGGTGGGGGAATCCAGAAAGCGCCGTGGGGGCACGTGGTTGGTAAGCACTCTGCCTTCTGCATTTTGGTCATTATTCTAGTCCTTTAGAGCCCCTAATGAGCAGCTGAGTTCCCCCAGGACTTTGCTGTGAGATGGATGAGCCGAGAAAAACAGGCACGTTGGAAACTGCCGTAGGCCATGAAGTCATTGGAGGGACTGGCTTCCCTCCCCCCTCTTAATAAATACTTAAAGCCATGGGCACCCACCTGGGACCACCTTCTGGGGAAAGGGACCAGCTCACGCTGCCTTCAGCTTGACTAGGCCCCTTCCCTTGGACCCACATCTCCCTCCTCTGACATGATGACTGAATGCCATCACGGCCCATCAGGGAGGGGTGGTGGGCAGAGTTGGAGTGGGAGGGGCTCTGGAGAGGGGCAGTGGGATGGAACCAGCCTCTGCTTCCTCCAGGGGTCTGTGTGGAGGGCCTGTCATGTGCCTGGTGTTAGGAGCTGGGGCCATGATGACAGGGGCCTTGGCTGGGGAGAAGTGGTACCCAGTGTCCAGGGGACTGTGGGCTCAGGGAGAGCTATGCTGGCAGGATGGGGGATGCCACCTTTAAGGACTGGCACCCTAAGGCAGAGGAGCACCCTAGTCCAGGTACCAAACAGACCAAGTTCTGGGCGATGGGTGTGTTGGGGGCTCTCTGCTTGGGCTGCTGAAGGGGGCCTGAATCCCAGTTCTGCTTCCCAATATTTGTGAGACTCTGGACAAATCAAATAGCCTCTTGATGCCTCAGTTTCCTCCTGTATAAAATGGGAATAGTTATAATAGCCCTGCCATTCAGGACAGCCAAGAGGAGTAGATGAAATTATACTTAGTGCCAGGCGGCGGTCAGTCCTCCATGACCATCAGCAACTCTCGTTCTTAAGACAAGAGTCCTACAGGTCAGGGTCGGTGGTGAGGGGGACCCAGGGCAGGGGAGCAGGCCAAGCCAGGGGCTTTCCTAGGCACAAGCTTGCAGCCTCTCCTGGGTCAGGCCTTGCTGTTGCTCACTCGGCTGCCTCTGGGCCCTTCCTGCACTAAAACTCAGCAATGTCATGTGTCATCCATTTATTACCCTCAGTCCCTCCCAGTGGCCAGTCCCTGGAGGTGAGGACCAAAAGACCTGTGTGGCTCTGGTTTGTGCGTTCAGGCCCTGGCTCGGGCTCGCAGCTGGCCCTCAGCAGGGGTCTGTGAACTTGATCGATTAAGTGAATTAAGGGTCAAGGCTGGGACTGACATTATGGAACCTGCTTTGCACACACGTGCTCTCTTTGGAGGGGGAGAATGGGCTGGAGGTGGGAGGGGGATGCTGGTGTCTTTGTCAACTTGGATCTTTTGTCCTTGACTTATAGTAGGTGTCTAGGAACTGTTTATTGGATGACGGAGCCACAGGCCCTTGGGTGCTTGCTGGTTTTGAGCTTTTCTTTCCTCCCTGGAGCTCCTGGGTTTGCTCCATCCATTGAGAGGTGGATGAGGGCTTCCCACTCTCCCTGGGCCCCCAGGATTTTTGGGTTCCACTTGAAGCAGAATGAGGCTCATAGAAAAAAGCCCAAGCAGCGATGGGAGAAGGCGGGGGAATAAGAGGAGGACACGGGCCAACCTCAAGGAATCCTTGGAATAGACTCTTCTCCAGGGACCAGGAAGAGGAAGCCAGACCCTCCATGGCAAGTTCATGAACATCCATCCCGGGCCACACGTGCTGCACCCTGATTAACCGCTCCTGCCTGGCACGATGCGGCAAGATAAAATGAGACACTGCATTGGAGACCTAAAACTTAATTAAAACTTTATATCACAAATTTAAGACTCTGGGCTTAATACAACCTGATAAAATTATTCTGATACACTTCCATTTAAATCTGAATTTCAGTGGTGGAAAAAGGGGGGTGAGTCCCAAAACAAATTGAAAACCAGCTGTGCGATATTTATGATGGTGTCCGGTACGAGGAAGACGCTGGGATGATGATGGAGGGGAGACATCAAGCTCATGTGCAACAGAGGGGAGAGGGAGGGTGTGCCTGGGGGTTCATTGGTTAACAAGGCCCACCATTTGCCTTTGGTTCTGAGACAACGGCAAGCATGACTGTTTCCCGGATTTTAGGATGTTTATTCAGAAACTACAGTGCTGCCTTTTTTTTTTTTTAAGAACCTGGAGATGCCAGGGGACCTTGGGATTCCTTAAGAATCTTGAATGCCTGATGACACCAGATCGTTAGTCCAAAGGGTAAAATTCGAGTAATGAGAAACATTCTTTTCAACGAGTTAAATGACAGCTAGGCCAGGGCAGGGGATGTGGAGCCAGCATTACAATAATTACCTAATAGATTAACTTCATCGCGGTTCTTTTGGCTCCGTTCCCTCCTCCCTGCCACTCTGTTTTATAAAAAATTCCTTCTTCCCTGGGCCCCTCCTCGTCCTTCAGTCAGAGTCTCTTATCTGTGATTTACAGGTTTCGCCATCCTTCCTAAGACATGACATTCTATTTTTTAAAAGCAATCCACAGCTGTTGCAAGCCATGCAAAGCAACCCAGCCCCCAGGTCTGCTCCTGGAAAGATGTGTGAGCCCTACCTCATCCCTGAGCCACCCAGAGAGCTTGTGGAAAGTCCCGACTGGGATTCATCCTAGCCTATGGGATCAGGGTCTTCAGGGGTGGAGCCTATGTCACTTTGGACATGCTGTCCAGGTGATTTTGAAGATCAGGAGAGCTGAGGGGCCAGTGACAGCCGTCACTGTTGATGGGAAACACCACTCCCATGCAGAAAAGTTTTGAGACAGATGAAGGCAGGCTTGATCAGAAGCTCTTAAACTGCTGCTGTGCCAAACATTGCACCAGATGCAACAAGGTATTCTGGTGGCCAGCGTCGATGTCTGGGTGTTTGGATGGATGGACACATAGACAACTGATGGACGATAGATTATGTATGGATGAGAAATGGATGGATGACAGATGTATACGTAATAGATAGATGGATAATGGATGAAGGATGGAGGGACAGACACCATGGCTACATTGCTCCCCACTTCTTCCTACTGACCATCACTTATCCATCTACCCACCCACCATTCATTCATAAACAATTCATCATCCATACATTTTCTACCTGCCCATCCACCATCCATCCATATCCATCTATCCATCATTTATCCATATGCCCATCCATAATACATCTATCTATTTGCCATTTATCCATCTATCCATTCACTGTTCACCCATAGTTCATCTATCCATCCATCGTTCATCCACAAACCATCTATCCATCAATTCCTCATTCATAAGTTATCTAGCTGCCCATCCACCATCCATTCATAATCCATCTATCCATCATTTATCCATCTACCTTTCATCCATTAGCCATTTCTTCATCCATTCATCTTCCATACATTATCCATCTGCCCAACTACCACCCATAATCCATCTATCCATCCTTTATCCATCTGCCCATCCACCATCCATCCATAATCCATTTATCCATCTATCCATTCACTATTCATCCATAAACCACTTATCCATCCATCGATTATCCATTCATTATCCATCTGCCCATCCACCACCTAGTCATCATTATCCATCAATCCACTCACCATTCATCCATAAACCATCTATCCCTCCATTCGTTATCCATACATTATCCTTCTGCCAATTCACCATCCATCTATTATTCATCTAGTCATCCTGTATCCATCTACCATCCATACATAATCCATCTATCCATCTGTCCATTCATCCTTCATTGATTATCCACCTATCCCTCATTTATCTCTCCATCTATTCATCATCCATACGTAGTACATCTATTCATTCATCCGTGATCCATACATAATCCATGTATCCATCATTCATCAATTGTCCATCTGTCCATCCATCCAAACACCCCCAGCAGTTGACCTTGTCCATTAGAATATCTTGCATCTGGTGCAATGTTTGCAGCGAGTAACCCTAGGTAACGGCAAATGGAACAAATGCAGGTTGGCAGGTTAAAGAGAGACATCTACTGGCATATACCCAAAGAAATTGAAAACAAGGGCTCAGACACTTGAATGCCAGTGTATATTGCAATGTTATTATTCACAATAGCTGAAAGGTGGAACCAGCCCAAATGCCCAACAGATGAATGGATAAACAAAATGTGGTATATCCATACAATGAGATATTATTCAGCTATAGAACGGAATGAAGTACTGACACATGCTCAGCACAAATGAACCCCAAAACATTATGCCAAGTAAAAGAATCCAGACACAAAAGGCCACATACTGCATGATTCCATTTATGTGAAATAATCAGAATAGGCAAATTCATAGAGACAGAAAGTAGGCAAGTGGTTGCCAGGGAGTTGTGGGGAGGGGGAATAAGGGTGTGGAGTTTCTGTTTGGGGTGATAGAAAAGTTCTGGAAATAAGGCATACCGATGTCTGCCCTATATGATGTTTTGTGTACAACTACTGCCACTGAATTGTATATTAAAAATGGTTGAGGCTGGGCTCAGTGGCTCAGCCTGTAATTCCAGCACTTTGGGAGGCTGAGGCGAATGGATTGCCTGGGTTTGAGACTAGCCCAGGAAACTTGGTGAGACCTCATCTCTACAATCAATAAAAAATTAGCTGGGTGTGGTAGTGCGTGCCTGTAGTTCCGCCTCCTTGGAAGGCTGAGTGTGCCACTGTACTCCAGCCTGGGCAACAGAGTGAGACTCCAACTTAAAAAAAAAAAATGGATGAGATGCCAGATTTTTTGCTATACAATATATATTTTCCACAGTTAAAAAAAAAAAAATCCCCCATGCAGGGATAAAAGAAAGAAAGAAAAGAAACCTTCCCACCAGGGAGCAGGATAGTGAGGGTTTTCCTTGCTTTCTTCAGAGGGAGTTGTGCAGCTTGGGGATGGGTGGGCTGGAGAGAAGACAGAGATCCAAGGGTCTAGCAAGAGGTAACCCCTGTTGCCCACTGGCTCGCCCCCACAGGGATCTAGGCTCTGTGAGGTGAGGACAGCCAGGGTCACACAGGCTCAGCTGCTGTCCATGGGGTGGAACTGGGGGCTCTAGCAGGTTTGCCCTGCTAGGGTTAGGGGTTAGGGTTAGGGTTACAAGAGGGTTAGTGGTTTGCAAGAGGGATGGAAGACCCTGGGATATGGGTCAATCACCTTAAGAGCGAGGGTTTTTGACTGGGGCAAAGTTGGGCAATTAGCCTGTTGTTCACTCTACAGGGGATGGGGTCTCTCAATTCCACCCAGGCTTTGATGAAGAGGAATCACCTTTTTGGAATGTGCTGAGGGCGTGTGGCCACCAGCATGAGAAGAAAAGTGGCGTCACCTCAGCTTCTGCTCTAGCGTGAGGCCGGGAAGGCCAGCAGAGGCTTGTTTTTTAGAGCCCACAGGTTGAGGTTCCCTTATCCGAAGTGCTAGATACCAGAAGTGTTGCAGATTTTGAATTTTTTTCAGATGTTGGAATACTTGCATGATTATACTTACTAGCTGAGCATCTCAAATCTGATAATCTGAATCCAAAATGCTCCAATGAGCATTTCCTTTGAATATCACGTCGATGCTCAAAAAGTTTCAGATTTGGGAGCGTTTGGATTTTCAGATTTGAGATGTTTGACCTGTATTATAAGAGGAAGAGTGTGTGTGCTCTCAGCACATTTGCTTATAAGAACGAATAAGAACTGGGGTTACAGTCAGGGTTGCGGTAGTGGGGGCCTTGGTTGTTTGTTTCCAAAGCCTGATAAAGTCCTTGAGTTCCAGGCCCGTGTGGCCCGTGTTGGGGGCTGGCGGTGCTGGGGAAAGAGGGGCCTTCCCACCCCCACTGGGCTGGTGCTCTGGCAGGGGAGAAGCACCCCAGCAGAAGCACAGGCAATGTGACTGCCCTCCTGGGGCGTCTCAGGAGCCTTTCGGGGGCTTTGCATTATTGATTTGGGCTGTGAACCATCTCTTAATAGAGAGTGCAGAGGTAAAGGTCAGGCAAGTGCTTTTATATGAATTTCAAATTGATTTTCAAATTCTGAATTTGTTAAATTGGAAGAAAAGAGCGTTTTCTTTATTAACTTGACGTGGCAAGCCCTGCCTTGGACTGAGCCCAGAGATGGGGTCCTGACGAGTTAGTGAAGATGCCGCTCTGCCAGAAATTGGCATGTGGCAGCTCAGGATATCCTTACAACAGTCCTGTGAGGTAGGGACACTGGAGTGACCTCGCTTATTTCTTTACTTGTATGTTTTTTATTTTCCTTTTTAGTTGACATGTAATAGCCGCACATATTTATGGGATACAAAGTGATATTTCGGCACTTGAATAAACGTGTAATGATCAAATCAGGGTCACTTGTCATTTGAGGCAACATAGATGGGCCTGGAGGATGTTACGTTCAGTGAAATAAGCCAGGCACAGAAAGACAAACGCCGGACGCTCTTCCTCACCTGCGGGGGCTGAAAAAGTTTAGCTCATGGAAGTAGAGAGGGAATTGTGAGGCTCAGAGGCTGGGAAGAGGAGGAGGGAGAGAGACTGGTCAACGGATACAAAGTTACAGCTAGACGGGAGGAGGACGTCCCAGCGTTCTGTGGCATTGTAGGGTGATTTTAGTTGACAATAATTTATTGTGACCTCATTTTATAAGGAAGAGAACGGAAGTTCAGACAAGTTAGGTAATTTGCTTTAAAAAAAGCGAAGCAAATTGCAGGTAACCCTTTCCTTGCAGGACGGAGCTTGGACCTGTTCCACCAAGTGTCAGGGCACAGCCTCGGTAGCTGCCTCATGTCCCATCTGGGGCAACTCTTGGCTGCTGGCCCTGGTGTCCCATGGAATGGATGAGCCACTGAACACCAGTTATGGAGGACGGCCAGCAGAGTCTTCTGGGGCCAAGGGCTGTCATAGGTCCCCTAGGCCAGGGGTTCCCAACCCCTAGGCCATGGACCAGTACCTGTTAGGAACTGGGCCACACAGCAGGAGGTGAGCGGTGGGTGAGTGAGCAAGGCTCCATCTGTATTTACAGTCACTCCCCATCGCTCCCAGTGCCGCCTGAGCTCCGCCTTCTGTCAGGTCAGCGGTGGCATTAGATTCTCATAGGAGTGCAAAGACTCTTGTAAACTGTACGTGCGAGGAATCTAGGGTGCACGCTCCTTATGAGAATCTAATGTCTGATGATCTGAGGTGGAGCTGAGGCAGTGATGCTAGCATTGGGGAGTGGCTGCAAATACAGATTATCTTAGCAGTGAGGTCTGACCGCACATCCTCCCCCCACCCTGGTCCACAGAAAAATTCTCTCCCATGAGACTGGTTCCTGATGCCACAATGGTTGGGGACTGCTGCCCTAGGCCACAGATAAGTCAGCATCTTGGTTAGAGTGGCCTAGGGCCCCTGGGGTCCAACCTGGCTCCACTGGCTGACTCTGACCATTACTCAAAGCAGGAAAGGGAAGGTCTGGGGTTCCGAGGATCTGGCTGCAGGATCCGTTGTGAGCCCCAGCCCTCCCCAGTCTCCGAGCCCCCTCTAAGATCCATGGTTCCCGGATGGATGGACTGCCTGGCTGACACCAGCCCTCCTCAGTGTATCTGCAGACACCTGAGGGTCCCGCTGGAGTGCAGGGCCGTGGAGGCAGAGCATGGGGCTACCAAAAAAAGACTCTTGGGCTCTAGCCACTTCTTTCAGTAGACAAGTGGAAATCCCAGGCGCAAAATGGTGAAGCTTAAGTAGGGACAATGACAGCCCTTCACAATGTCCTTATTCAAAATGAGGGCTCGTCAGTCATTCATAATTGGCTGAACAACAAATGGAGGCTGATTAACAAGTGGATGGAACACAGCGGGAGGCGTCCAGACATGTGACAGGACTCTGCCACCCCCTCTTCCTGCTCCTTGTGGGTGCTGATGACTCGGATGGGGCACAGGTGGCAGTTATTGCATCTGAGGATGACATAAAGCCAGGAGGAATGGTGAGTGTGCTTCATAGACAGACTTAGGATCTATATAGATCTCAGCAGTTGAAGTGATAGGGCGAATCTGGCAAAACAGTTAGGTAAGACCCAAAGTCCTTTGGTTGGGTCCAAATAGCCAAGCTCTCCAAGCCTGTGATGGGTGAGACAGGGCTAGGTGGTGGCATATACAAGATTTAGCAAGCCATTATATGAGCCAACAGTGTGACAGAGCTGCATTCAAAATCCAGAGTGGTCTTAGGTTGTATTAACGGAAGTATTGTTTGCAGAAGAAAGGAGGAGATTCTGCTCTACCCTTTCTCGGAGCACTGCTGGGTTCCTGTGTTAAGAGCTTTATGCCCCACTTTAAAAGGACTTTGATTAGGCTCCAAAGTAAATTCTGTAGCCAAAACTCAAGAAACAGATATGCTAAATTTATTTTTTTGCTACTTAAGTAGTATTTTTTATGGGTATAGTAAATGTTTTCTCTTTGTAAAAGTAGGGAACACATAGAGTTTAAAGATGAGAGCAAAAATCAGCCATAACCTTTATTTTCCCACCCAGAGATGAATTACTTTAATGTTTTGGTATATTTCCCACTAGCCTTTTAAAAGATATGTGTATTTTTAAACAGAATTAGAATGATGTTCGTGTGTATCCTGTGTTTATTTAACATTACATGGTGAGCATTGCTTCATGTACTTAAGCATCTACCAAAACCATGATTGTTAGTGACTGCTGACTAGTCCGTTGTACGGATGTCCCCAGACTTCATAATCTGTTTCCTTCTTCCCATTCTGTCGGCTGTTTGGGTTGTTTCCAGTTTTTTTTTTTCTTCCTGCATTATAAATAATCCTGTGATTAACTTCCTTGTACATAAATCTTGGTCTGTGCCTCTGATTATTTCTGTAGGATCAATTCCTAGAAGTAGAATTCCTGGGTCAAGGCACACAAACACTTGGAAAGCTCCTGAAGCATCTTGCTCCGTCGTTGGTCCCCGCCTCCCCGCCAGGCTCATTCCCTCACTGACACGTGCCAGGCAGCCCACACCAGCCAACAGCCTGGCCCGTGCACTGGTATCTTTAGACGTGATCTCCACCAGTTTGATAGGTGAAAATGTCATCGCGGTTTGCATTTGCATTTCCTTGATTGTTGCGAAAGGCCAAATGACCCTTCGGTTGTCCTTCCTGTTTTGTTTATTATTTTATTTTATTTTTTAGAGACAGGGTCTTGCTAGGTTGCCCAGGCTGAATCGGAACTCCTGAGCTCCAGACATCTTCCCGCCTTGGCCTCCCTAAATGCTGGGATTACAGGTGCGAACCACCACGCTCGGCCCCTCTTGTTCTGTTGTCGCCAGGCAGACTCCCGTTGCACCAGTGCGTTGGTTTCTTTCTAGCACGATTCAACCCGTTTTTGGGTTTTCTGATAGCAGGAAAGCTGTCTCCTTCATCTGGCCCTAAGTGCCCAGGGAAAGATGGCTCCATGAAAAAAAGAGAGTCAAGATTTGGATTTGGGATGGGCATGTACAGAACAGGAGGAGAGCCAGAAGCCAGGCTTACATGGTATAAACACTGGTCCTCCGCCCTTTGCTGTGTGACCTTGGGCCAGGCACTGACCTTCTCAAAGAAGCCTGGGGACTGAGCATCATGGCGGGGAGGCAGGGAGATGGAACACGTGGCGTGGTCAGCATGACGTAGGGCACATAGAGAGTGCTCATTTAGTGGTAGATATTTTTCTTAGTATCATTCCTTTGTCTGTTTGAGGAAAGCTTTTGTGGATCATGAGATAACTCACTTCCTCAATTCCATCCTCTGCTTTGCCCAACAAATATTTATTAAATGCCAGCTCTGTGATGTAGAACACATACCGGACAAATAAATAGTGAAAGACATGCTCTCAGACCTGCATTCCAGGCCAGCGGGGGATTCAGGCAAGCACACTGAAGAACATATTGGTTTAAAAAAATTACACCAAGAAAAAAGAGCAAAAGAAGACATATTCTATTTCTGTTGGGTAAGGAAAGAAGATTTATCTCACTAGTAATCAAATCCATACCAATTTGAACAATGTGACACCCCTTTTTCCAGATCGTTAGCAAAGACTTATAAAAATGCAAACACGCAGTGCTGGCAAGGCTGTGGTGAAACAGGCACTTCTTTCAACCGTGCCTTGAAATCAAACGTCCTGTAGGTCAAAGAGATGAATACCCTGAGAAGCAGCTGCCTTCATTTTCAACCTACCCGGGCTGCGGAGGGCAGTGGGGTGAAGGAATCCTGCCCTTTCCTCGCAGACAGAAGCACGGCATTTCATTTCCTGCCTCACCAGCCCACTGTCTCTGAAGGGGCAGTCTCTGATCAATAGATGAGTCAGCCTCTGGCCTGTTCATCCGCTTCCTTCTCATTGAACATTCCTTGGAGATTCTTGATTGTTTTCAAGGACCCATCGACTACCTGGCCCACATTTTAAAACGTCTTTTTGTTGGGGTGGTTTTTGTGGGCTATTGATCCTGTTGGCTTGTTTTCTGAGATCCGCTTCATTTCAAATGTTTCTAAAGGGAACTTCAGGACACGCCAGGCCTCCTTGCTCCCCCCACCCACTCTGCCGCCGCGTAGGGGCCAGGCGGAGTCAGTGGGCGAGCGCTGGCTGGTGCAAGGCCTCGTCTCCAGGTTTTCATCGGAGCTGTGATTTCCCCAGGCAGGTGGGAGGCAGGCGTCCAGCAGATCCGTGCTCTGCAGACGGAGGGGGGGAAAAACCCAGCAAAAAACCAGCACAGCTCTGTTGAGTCTTTTCTGTTGGATTGCTGGGTTGGGTGGGTGAGCCCCGCACCTGGGCCCCATGTACCCATCAATCACGTCATCTGGGTCCTTGCTTCTCTTCTCCAGGGCCGGGAGGAGAAGCAGTTTGTGAGTGGAAGTCCTCAGGGCTCTGACTCGCACCCTGATCCCCTCCCCTCCAGCCGGGGCTGTGGCCCACCCTTCCTGGACTTTCTCTGGCGCCCCCAGATACCCAAGCGGCAGCGACAGCCCGTCCGGGTGGGGTTTCATGCTGTATGTGTATTTTCAGAAGCTGCGGGGGACGTCATGTGTATAAAATTAGCATTGCCTTGTTGGCCCCTTTCAGACTAATTCGGAGTGAAATGTTTTAGCAATGGTGGGCTGATTCTATCAGGAGAACAAGAACTAATTAAATTCCCTCTGACCATCAAGCAGTAAATTATTTATATCCAGACAGATGCAATCTAATCTCTAGCATCCAGCTCAACCCAACATGCATCCTACTTGATTTTTCAAGGGGAGGGGAAGAAAAAAAGAAAA
>CAUYQG010048165.1:0-21471 GCA_963574415.1 Tarsius wallacei
TTAGGAAATTGCCTATTCTGGATATTTCATTTAAATAGATTCAGGCAATATGTGGTCTTTTGTGGCTGGTTTGTTTTACTTAGTATATTTTCAAGGTTCATCCATGTTGTAGCATGTATCAGTTCTTCCTTTCTATGACTGATGAATATGAGCATTTGGGTCGTTTCCACTTTTTGGCTACTATGAGCAATATTGCAATGGACATTTGTGTATTAATTTTTGCATGATGCATATTTTCATTCTTCTTAGCTATAAACTTAGAAATAGAATTGCTGGGTGACATGGTAATTCCATATTATGGGTTGAATTGTGCCCCATACCCCCCATAAGTTCAAGTCCCAACCCCAGTAATATAAAGGTCTTTAATGAGGGATTGAGTTAAATGAGGCTGTTAGCATGGGGCCTTTATCCAATATCACTGATGTGCTCACAAAAGGCAGGGACACAGAGGGATGACCATATGAAGAGCCAGATAGAAGGTAACCATCTGCAAGCCTAGGAGAGAGAACTCAAGAGAAACAAAAGTTGCCAACACCTTGACCTTGAACTTCCAATTTTTATAACTGAGAAAATAAATTTCTGTTAAGATACCCACTCAGTGATATTTTGTTGTGGCAGTCCTAGCAAACTAATACACTCCATGTTTAGCTTTTTGAGGAACTTCCAGAATGCTTTCCAAAGCAGCTGTACTATTTTTCACTCCGATCAGCAGTGTTTGAGAGTTCCATTCTCAGCCAGGCTCGGTGGCTCAGCCTGTAATCCCGCACTTTGGGAGGCTGAGGTGAGTGGATTGCCTGAACCCGCGGGTTCGAGACCTGCCTGGGCAACTTGGTGAGACCTCATCTCTACAATAAATTAAAAAATCAGCCGGGCGTGGTAGCGCGTGCCTGTAATTCCAGCTACTCGGAAGACTGAGGCAGAAGGATAGGTGGAGCCCAGCTGGTCAAGGCTGCAGTGGCTGGGAGCGGCCACTGCACTCCAGTCTGGGTGACAGAGTGAGACTCCAACTCAAAAAAAAAGAGAGAGTTCCATTCTCTTCACATCCTTACCAACACTTGTTGTCTTTTTTATTCCAGCCATTGTAGTGAGTATAAAGTTATACATCATTGTGGTTTTGATTTGTCTTTTCCTAATGACAATGATGTTGTTCACCTTTTCAAGTGCTTATGAACCATTTTCATTGAAGAAGCGTCTGTGTAAATTCTTTTGCACACTTAAAAATTTTTACTATTTACTTATTTATTTATTTGAGTTGAAGTCTCACCCTATCGCCCAGGCTGGAGTGCAGTGGCACACTCATGGTCACCCCAGCGTAGACCTGCTGGACTTTGGCGATCCTTCCACCTCAGCCTTCCAAGTAGCCAGAACTATAGGTGCGCGTTCTCCACCTGTTTAATTTTTGATTTATTGTAGAGACAAGGTCTTGCCAAGTTGCCCGGGCTGGTCTTGACCCTGCGGGTTCAGGCAGTCCACTCACCTTGGCCTCCCAAAGTGCAGGGATTACAGGCTGAGCCACCGAGCCCGGTCACTATTTATATTTTTATTAGTGAGTTGTAAGTGTTCTTCACGTGTTCTCTATACGAGTCCTTATAAGGCTATCCTAAATTTTGGTAAGTACAAAAGCAATTCAATGGAGAAAGCATATATAGCCTTTTCAACAAATAGTGCTGGAACAACTGGACGTTGATAGCCAAAAAAGAAAGAGAACTTTGACATAAACCTCACACCTCCTACAAAAGTTAACTCAAAATCGATTGTAGACTTAAATTTGTTCCAATATTAATCTATGAAAAAATAAATGTATTGCATCTTTGTTGTGACAATTGAGGGCAAAAGAAATGTGGCCTTCTCTCTGAGAACAATTTTATCTCTATTCCTTGAGATTTTGTACTTAGATAATTAGATAATTATGTTAAACTTGGATATGCTAAGCAGACATCTGTCTGCTGACTACACATTTAAGACGGATAAATGTGTTATTTATGTAAATCAAAGTAAACTTGTATTCACTTAGTGACTTTTACCAAGCTTTGTAGAGGGCTCTGCTCTCCTGTTGCGGTAATGCCAAACATCAACACCGAGGTTTGCAGCATGAGAAAGAAGGGTATATAACTGTAGGGTACCAAGCATGGAGAATTGGGCAGCTCATACCAAAGACCCAGCCTCCCAGATGGTTTACAGATAAGGGTTTTTACAGGAAAGGGTAAATTTCAGAAAAGCAGAAACTACATATCATAAATTAATACATGGAGGTTACACATTGGTTTGACCTAAAGAGGTGGGACATGGGGAGGGAAGTATCATAGGTGGGTTTAAAGATGTTCTGATTTGCAATTGGTTCAGGACATGAAGCTTGTCTAAAAATTTGGGATCATCAGAAAAGAGTGTTCTGGCTTGGGGGTGTGACCTCCTGCAGGCCCCTCAGAAAGAAATTTAGAAGAAAGAACCATGGTCAGATTTCAGTCTGAGGTGTAAGTGCCAGTGGATCCATTTGGTAGGGGTCCAGGTTTCTGAAAAACAACTCAAGGACATATGTTCAGATGTTATCTTTAGTTTCTATAGGGAACCAAACATCCTGTGATTTTAACTTCTTTGGCTATTTTTTTAAGCTTATCAAACTGCTCATTTACTTCTCTGGGCTAACAAGGTGTCTAGAATTGCCCTCAGAGGAACTCAAGAATTCCCTTTATTTCCATGAGTAGGGGAAGGGGGTGCAGATTTTCTGCTATTTATTTGACCAGTTTTCTACTTGTAGCCATATTGTTTATGATTAATATTTTATAATATGCAATGTTTCGATATCTTTGTGAATATAATAGTTGCATTAAAAAAAAATTTTGAGATAAAGTTTCCAGCTCCTATGATTCTTTTTGTCATTGGTGACTTTGGTAAGACAGCTAAGTTGAAACATGGAAAGATATAACCCAATTTTGGAAGGGCTGGAACATGAATGGGAGTTAGGATTAGTGACAGAAGTTTACAAAATATTTTTAAAGACAAGTTGAAGAATAGGAATAGGAAGGTGTGATATTGTGAAATATATACAAGGGGTGGACCCCCCCAAAAAGGAATTTATTTATTAAAAAACTGTGTATTTATTCTTACATGTTTAAATTTCAGTCACCTTCAAAGTACCTCTGATGCAATACTCTTATTGAGGTGCTTTTTCCACTGCTCAAAACAGTTTTTGAACTCGTCTATTTTGAAGCCTTTTACTGCTTCTGCCGTTTTTAGTTTGTTTCTCCTCTTCCACATTGGCAGAATGTTTCCCTTTGAGGATTTTTTTTCATCCAGCAAAACAAAAAAAAAAGTCACTTGGGGTGAGATCGAGTGAATAGGGTGGGTGGGACATGAGGATCATGCCGTTTTTTGGTTAAAAACTGCTGAACACAGTGCGGTTTGGGCAGGTGCGCACATAAATCACCCATTATGAAATGGGCAAACTTAGTGAAAGAATCTCTAAAAAAAAAAAAAAAAATTCACTGAAGCCGAATGCTGCCTCTCACGACAACGCTAGCTGGTATACAGGTGCTGATGTGTTCCTAGAACACTTACCTGGCGAGGGAAGCCTGTACTACAAGGGGCCTGCCCTTCAAAAATAGATAATTCTATTTGGGGGGTTCCCCTTTGTATTTGTTCTTCATCCCCATTTTTTGGCATGCAACTCCTAACATCCTAAGTGATGTCTTTTAGTGTGCTAATAAGTTGACTGGTGGCTGGCAGCTCCTAGGTAGTAGCTTCAGGATGCGGCTGGCCACAGGAAAGACCAAGGCAGGATTAGAGGGTTTGTACTTTCAGCCCTATCCCCAACCTCTAGAGAGAGAGAGGGACTGAAGGTTAAATCAATCATGCTTACATATTGAAGCTTCCATAAAATCCCAAAGGTGAGCTTCTGGATAGCTAAAATGGGAATTTTCTGGAGGGTGGCACACCCCTTCCATACCTCATCTTATGCATATCTTCATGTTTATTTTTTGTAATAACCTTATTAATAAACCAGTAAAGGTAAATGTTTCCCAGAGTTCTGTGAGCTACTCTAGCAAATTAATTGAACCCAAGTAGGGGATCGTGGGACCCAGCTTGGAGCAGATGAGTCATAAGTTCCTCAGGCCAGGACTTGCAACTGGTAGGAGGCATGGGCAACCTTGGGAACTGAGCCCTCATCTGGTGGAATCAGATGCTGTCTCCAGGCAGATAGTGTCGGAATTGAATTGGAGAAGACCCAGCTGGTGTCTGCTGCAGAACTGATTACTTGCTTGGTGTGTGGGGGAAACCTCTCCACATTTGGTCACAGACGTCTTATGATGATTGGTGAGTGACAGAACAGGAAAAAACGCCCTTGGAGTTGTTTTTTCTACTGATTTAGAGAGCATAACAAAGAATGAAGAACTGAACGAATGACCTCCATACTCTGTTTTGCTTTTCTTTACATCTGTAACTTCGCAGTACCTATCAGCATCCTTTCTTTTTCCTGTTGAATTCCTCCCGCAGTGGAATGCCAGCTCCACGAGGGTGGGAATTTTTGTCTGCTTGTTCACTGCTGTGTCCCCAGAGCCTATTACCCAGTCAGTGTCGATATGTGGCGAAGGAGAGTCAGGGTAAGGCCGAGGAGGAGAAACAAGGAATGAGGCCTCGGCGCCCGGAGCACCCAGCCACGCGCTCCTCTTCCGCCCCCACGGCGCTGGGTTTAGAGCCCGCCGGGCGCGCCCGAGCGCCGACCGGCCACTGCGCGTGCGCAGGAAGCCCTCGGGAGCCCTCGGCGAACCCAGCGAGCTGCGCCTGCGCAGTTCGAGCGGCCCCGCCCCTCGGGCGCTCCCGCGGTCGGCCGGGTTGGGCTCCGCTGGTCGGCTCCGGCTCGGAAGGCCCGCGGGGCGCGGAGGGGGCGCCGCAGGGACCCCCGCGGCCCCGCGCCCGCCCCCGGCACCCCGACCGACGGCCCCGGCGCCCCCCGCGCCGGCCCGGACTCCATTTCCCGGCGGCCCCTGCTGCCGGCGAAGCCGCGGCGCCTTTGTGAGCGCGGCCGGCTCTTGGCCCGGCCCGGCCGGCCCAGCCCCGCGGACGCGCGAGGGAGGCGCCGGTCCGGAGGGGGGAGGCGGTGAGCGGTGTGGGGGCGGGAGGCGCCCGGCGGGCCGGCGCGGCGAACGGGCGCCGGGGGCACGGGTGAGGCGGAGAGAGGGAACCCGCGGGGATGCGGACGCGACGCCGGGTGTGAGGCCGTGTCACCGTGGGCGTGTGTGACGGTGACGCTGTGCGAGGCCGTGTCACCGTGTGAGGGAGGGAGGGAGCCTGTGGTGATGTGTGGGACGGTGACTCTGTGTGTGAGGCCGTGTCACCGTGGGCGTGTGGGACGGTGACACTCAGGCCATGTCACCATGTGAGGGAGGGAGGGAGCCTGTGGTGATGTGTGGGACTGGCTGTGTGTGAGTCCGTGCCACCGTGTGTGAGGGGGCCTGTGGGAGTGTGAGACGGTGACTCTGTATGTGTGAGGCATGTCACCGTGGGCGTTGGAACGGTGACACCGTGTGAGGTGTGTCACCGTGTGGGTGTGTGAGGGAGCTCGTGGGCGTGTGGACAGCGATGCTGGGTGTGAGACCGTGTCACCGTGGGAATGTGGATGACGACACTGTGTGTGAGACCGTATCAACATAGGAGTGTGGACAGTGATGCTGTGTGTGAGGCCATGTCACCGTGGGAGTGTGGGACTGTGTCACCGTGTGAGGGAGCCCGTGGGCGTGTGCGACTCTGACACTGTGTGAGGTGTGTCACCGTGTGGAGTTGTGAGGGAGCTCGTGGGCATGTGGATGGCGATGCTGGGTGTGAGGCCGTGTCACCGTGGGCGTGTGGGACGGTGACACTGTGTGAGGCTGTGTCACCGTTTAAGAGAGTGACAGAGCCTGTTGTGCTATGTGGGACTGTGACTGTGTGTGAGTCCGTGCCACCGTGTGTGAGGGGGCCTGTGGGAGTGTGGGACGGTGACTGTGTGTGAGGCTGTGTCACCATGGGCGTGTGGATGGTGACACTGTGTGTGAGACTGTATCAACATGGGAGTGTAGACAGTGATGCTGTGTGTGAGGCCATGTCACCATGGGAGTGTGGGACTGTGACACTGTGTGTGTGAGTCTGTGTCACCATGTATGAGGGCGCCTTTGGGAGTGTGGGTCTGGAACACTGTGTGTGTGAGGCCACGTCACTGTGTGAAGATGACTGAGGGAGCCTGTGGGAGCGGGACTCTAACACTGTGTGTGAGGCCATGTCACCATATGAGGGAGTGAGGGAGCCTGTGGTGACATGCAGGATTGTGACACTGTGTGTGTGAGGCTGTGTCATGTGTGTGAGGGAAACTATGGCATTATGTGGGATGTGACACTTTATGTTTAAGGTCATGTCACTGTGTATATGTGTGTGACAGTGTGAGACTGTGCCCCTGTGTGTGTGACCTGTATGCATGGGATGTATGAGACTGGCAGTGTGTGAGAATGTGTGACAGTGTGTTTGACTTTATGAACAGAGTTTGACCATGTGTAGGATCATGTGAGACTGTGACAGTAAGTGAGACAGTGTCAGCATGTGACAGGCTATATGTGATTGTGTGTGAACAGTATGGGACTGTTGATATGAAACCTTGTGAGACTGTGTGACAATGTTTGAGAATGTGTGTGACAGTGTGTGATGTGAGTGGGACAGTGAGTTTGTATGAAACTGTGTTTGTGATTCCATGAGACTGTGTGAGATTGTGAGACTTAGCACTGTCATCCTGACAGTGTGACAGTGTGACCTAGAATCACCTTGAATGGCCCATTGTGAGGGGACAGTGAGCTACAGCTTGGGGGCATGTCCACAGGCTGTCAGGAGAGGTGCTGGAATCAGGGCTTGTATGGTTTGTCTGTGGTTTGTGTGGTGGGCAGGAGGCTGTGTGGGTGGTTGGGAGTGCTGGTGTACTCTGGGGTTTGGAAGACTGCTATTGTAGGGGACAGACAGAGGTTGAAATGAAGGGAAAAGATGGACAGGGGGAGAAGGGAAAAGAGCTGGAAAGGAGGAGAGACGCTGAGAGAGGAGCCCCAGCCTTAGTCCTGGAAAGCTAATGGGGCTGCTGTGCCTTGGTTGTTTCTGGTGCAGAAGGAAGGTTTTTCCATCCTCGTAGTCTCTGAGGCATGTGAGTAATTGAAGAGGAAAAATAAAGGAGAGACTTACCATGTCCTCTTTATGAAAATAAATCACTGAATGACTAAAACTTACTTAGTTCAAATGATGTTCTAAGCACTGTGCTGAATGCTTTATGTGAATCATTTCAAGATCCTCCCAACAGTTAATAGGGAGTAGTTACCATTTCACTAATAAGAAAACAGGTTTGGAGTAGTTACCTAACTTGCCAGAGGTTGTATAGGTAATGAGCGGTAGAGCTGGTGTTTGGACCCAGGCATTCTGATCCCCAAACCTAGCAGTTTGTTTACCACTGAGTTATGCTGTTTCTTAGGTAATGGCTTTTCTCCTCAAGGCAGAAAGTTCTAGTGGACAAGAACTCATGATTAGGAGGTTCTGATGATTGTTCATGTATAGCTTACTTCTCCCTCTTTTTCTCTTTGAGAAAATTGCTCAGAAAAGTCAAGAAATTAAGTCAGACCAGAAGTAGGGTGTCCGGACTCTTTGGTCCAGTGTCCTCTAAATCACATGGCTCTTCTGATGGCTACTCTGTAAAGATGCTTTCTTTGAGGCATTTACTTTGTAGCTTTATCACTTGTCTTTGCAGGAAGGGTAGGGACATATTTCCTTTCAATGTCGTCATCTAGTGGAAAAACTAAAAAAGACCTGGTTTCCAATTTGGTTCAGTTACTTATTACCATGAAGCCTTGGATAATTTCACTGATGCAGTGAGCCTTCATGTATGAAAGAGGGAAAAAAAAATTCCTTTCTTGGTTATATCATTCTGTAACTGCTAATTATCGTTTATAATTATAAATAAGTAGGAAACTTATACACAGAAAATGTATATTGTATTCTTAAGATCTTTATAATGCACGAGGGTAAAATAATTGTAAATTTAGATATGAATGACTTGTTCAGTGACACCTCTAATCTCCTGAGATGGGAAGAGGAGAAAGAGAGAAAGGAGGGTTTCTAGACTGGTGATGCTGGGAGCTTCAGGGCAAGCCTGGCATTTTATGGTTTCTTTTTCTTTCTCCAGCTCTACTTTCTCAGGATACTGCCCCTCTCCTAGAGAGGAGCCTGAAGGAGGAGGACAGAAGAACTCATAAACTCTTATATTTTTAAAGCCATGTCCAAGGTAAGGAAGCATTTTTTCTCTCTTCCCTGAAATGCCATCTTATTTTTAGGTTATATGAACATTTTGCTTTTCTTCCCAAATTCTCCCAGCCTAAAAAAGTTCTGCTCATTCAGTGATTTGCTACTCATATCTTTCTTTCCAGTAACAGGAAGTCCCCCATAACCCAGTGATCTTCCTTTTTTCCCCCACAGTCAGCATTTCATCTTCACTGAAGAAATAGTTCAGCTTCTTCCTATTGGTTCAGTGTTCTCTTAGGAGCTCTCAAGAGGCAAATATACACCCATTGGTAGGATATGGAAGCCTTCATTGTAGTGACTTGATTCATTGAGGTCAAAGCATATGTTTAGATGTGATTGTTAGCATAGATCTTTTCCACAGACCTGGGTTTGAAAGGAAGGCAAGTCAGGAGGGCTGTTAGGTGGTCTTAGTCTTAGAAGTGGGTAAGGTCTCTTGCTCAAGGTGATTTTGAGGAGTGGGATGTACTGGGTCTTGAGTATTAAAATGTGGATTAGGCCGGGCTCGGTGGCTCAGCCTGTAATCCCAGCACTTTGGGAGCCAAGGCAAGTGGATTGACTGAGCCCACTGGTTTGAGACCTGCCTGGGCAACTTGGCAAAACCTCGTCTCTACAATCAATCAAAAATCAGCCGGGTGTGGTAGCTTGCGCCTGTAGTTCCAGCTACTTGGAAGGCTGAGGTGGAAGGATCGCTGGAGCCCAGCAGGTCAAGGCTGTGGTGGTCGGGAGTGTGCCACTGCACTCCAGCCTGGGTGACGGAGTGAGACTCCACCTCAAAAAAAAAAAAAAGGTAGATTAGCTAGTGCAGGGACTTTTCAAGGCACTCTTTGGGCTCTGAAGAGTAGTATTCCATGGGAATAAGGAGGTCCCATTTAGGGATATCTTGAGTTTGTAACAAGCCATAGCTATGATATTTTAGATCATCTAGGTAAGCTTAGTGGAATTAATATGGAAAAACAGGGTATTTTTTGAAAGAAAAGAGTAATGGGAACACTGGAATTTAAATTTTTTTTAAAAGCTACATAAATTTATAATATTGGAAACAGTAAGTAGTGTGGAATGGGGGCCAGAAGAAACTAATGAAAAGATCAGTATATAATTTTGAGAAACAAGTGCTAATATAAGAATTCCATAAGAATGGAAAAATGTTTATACATTTACTGAATGTATAGTTATTAATGACTGTGTACTAAGTGGTGTGGTAAATAAAAATAGACACTGTCTTTGTCTTCATAGAATTTATTGTTTACTAGTTTGCTTATTATCTGATAATGTACTTATATTTTAAAGCATTGGGGAAGGGATGGATTATTAGAAAAAAATTCCTCACACTTAGAGGAAAATACATAGATGCTAAATGCATTCTGTAAGTTAAATATAAAAAAAAAAAACCATACAAACTTCTAGGTCAGAATATTGAGAATGATTGTAAAGAACAGGGTGAGGCAGGTGCAGAAATCTGTTAGTGCAGCATTGTCCAACAGACCTTACTCTGATGATTGATGATAGAACTGTTCTATATATGCACTGTTTGGTACAGTAGCCACTAGCCACACGTGGCTGTGGAAACTTGTGTGTGTTAGCATGACTGAAGAACTGATTTTTTTTCTTAAATTTTCTTAAGATTGTTTTCATCTGGCTTTGTGAAATGAGAAAAATATATTTATAAATATGTATGTGTATGTGCATGTGTGTATATATAATAGATACATATATTTATATATTATATGTTTGTGTTTGTGTGTGTGTGTGTGTGTGTGTGTGTATATATATATATATATATTTTTTTCCCTTTTGTTTCCAGATGCAGGTGGGTGGGGGGTAAGGAACTGAATTTTTAATGTTAATTTATTTAAATTGTATTTATTTATTTATTTTGAGTAGGAGTCTCACTCTGTCACCCAGGCTGGAGTGCAGTGGCACGCTCATGGCCATCACAGCCTCAACCTGCTGTGCTCAAGTGATCCTTCCACTTCAGCCTTCCAAGTAGCTGGAACCACAGGCGCATGCCCCCATGCCTGGCTAATTTCTTGGTTGATTGTAGAGATGAGGTCTCACCTAGTTGCCTAAGCTGTTCTCGGACACCTGAACTCAGGCAATCCTCTTGCCTCTGCCTCCCAAAGTACGGTTTAAATTTGAACAGCCATATGTGGCTAATAGCTAGTGTGTTGGACAACACATACCTAGACTTGTAAAATGATAAAGCTAGGATGAAAATTATGGGTGATCTTGCCCAAATTATTCATTTTATGGATAGGGAAAAAGAGGCCAAGGGAGGAAAGTGACATGGCCATGTTACCAGTTAGTGCCTAGTCAGATATAAAAAGCTGTAATATACATTGAGGGTCAGTAACATAGATGATGGTGAGTGATGATTTGAAGAGGGTGATAGAAAATGATGTAGAACACTGTGGAGAGACTGCAGTGGGGCTCATTATTTCACTGTCCTGCCCAGAACCTTCATTGGCTTCCCATCTTACTTGGAATGAAATCCAGTGTCTTTGCCATGGCCTATAAGGCCCTATGTGCTCCAGCTCCTGGTTACCCAGACCTCATTTTCTACAAATCTTTACCTCCTCTCACTTCAGTCACAGTGGTGAACTTGCCATTCCTCAAACTTGTGCTGTTTCCTGTCTTTGAACTTTTGCATTTGCTCTCCCTCTCCCCCTACATGTTAGCATAGCTTGCTCTTCAATTTTATTCAGATTGTTGGTCAAACATTATCTCTTCATTTAGGCTTACCTTGACCACCTTATCTACAATAAACACCCCTGTCACTCTGAATTACCTTTTACCATCTTTTGCTTTTTTTCATAGTATTTAACACTTCCTGACATTGTATAACCTTATTTTTAATGTCTTTCTCCTTTATTAGAATATAACTCCACAGGGGAGGGACTTGTTTTGTTTACTTTTGTGTTCCTGACTTTTAGACTAGTGCCTGATAGGTAGAAGGCATTTAGTAAATATTTGCCAAATAAATATATTAGTTAACAAAAGAGTGAATTCTGTGTCTGTGGGTGAGACCAGGATGACAAGTGTCAGTCACCTCTTCTTTCCTGCCACTGAATTGGTCATGGAAGATGAAAAAAGCAAAGGGCATGATGTATAGAATAGATAGAGCCTATCAGCCCAAATGTTGTTTCCAGGACCCTACCCCAGACCTCCTGAATCATACTCTCTGGTGTTGGGACCTGGAAAAACAAATTTTTATTTGGTTTCCCAGGATTTTTTTTTTTTTTTTTTGAGACAGAGTCTTTCTATATTGCCTAAGCTGGTTTTGAACTCCTGCCTTCCAGCAATCCTCCTGCTTCAGCCTTCTGAGTAACTGGGATTACAGGTGCCCAGAGTGATGTTAAGGCACACCTTTTGATAAACTCTGCTTCTAAAGACTATATTTAAAGTATACCTCTTGTAAACAGCATATAGTTGGTTGGCTTTTAAATATTTAGCCTGATAATCTTGGTCTTTTAGTTAGTTTTAGTACATTTTTTACGTAATGTGATTACTTGTAGATAAGGTGTTTATACTTATCATATTTCTGTTTGTTTTCTATTGATCTCATTTGTTCTGTGTTCCTTTCTTTTTTTGCCTATTTTGATGAAATCAGTTGTTTTCCGTTGTTATCTTACTAAATATATATACTTTTAATTATTCTTTTAGTGGCTATTCTAAGATACTATGAATCTATAACTCATTATGTACTAATCTTTCTTTCTTGTATAATCTTCTTCCTGTAATTAGTAATCTAACCACGTCCTGGACAGGATAAGATGCCTGTAGTAATTTAACTCCAAGATATTATTATTGCAGTAAGTCCCCTACATATGAACAAGTTCTGTTCTGAGAGTACATTCGTAAGTCCAATTTGTTCGTAAGTTCAACAAAGTTAGCCTTGGTATCCGACTAACACAATTGACTATACAGTGCCAGCTACGTCACCACTGCTTTTGCACTTGCTTCTGGATACCCTGGGCTTGAAATACAGACATTGTTTTACTGTATTCTATACAGTATTGTATAGCAAAGTACACAAAAGCACAATCACTTGTAGAGGATGTATACATGTGACAATGTATGCCAAACATGTGAACTAACTTATGCAATTGGACATGCGAACGCATGTTCACATCTTTGAAAGTTCACAATTGGCAGGTTAGTATGCAGGGGACTTACTATATTATATTTAGTTTATAGTTACTGTTTTAGAATTCAGTTTCTTCCTATGTTTCTGTGTTTCCAGTTTCCTTTTATTTCTATTTCCTTCCATTTTACTTCTACCTGAAGAACTCCTATTAGTATTGCTTTGAGTGTAAATCAGCACTTTACTCCCAGACTGAATTGTTTTTTCATGAATTCCTATTCTTGCTGGGTCAAAATAGTGTAATTTGAATTTTTTTCTGAAGTTAAGTAAGTTTGGGAAATTCTAGTTTCAATAGTGAGAAGAACTTCTAGGAATCTCTTTTAAGATAATAGAGATCTGTGCAGCATCATAGTGAAAAATTATGATTCACCTAACTAAAAATAAACATGGGATAAGATATGGCATATTTATACCAAGTAACAATATTCAGCTGATAAAAGTGATGTTACAGATAAATGAAATATAGAAATAATCACAGACATGTCTGCATAAGTATAAGGAAACATTTGAACAAATATATACTAAATAAATTATGATTGCTTCTAGGAAGTAGGGTGCTATGAGGTAGGTGTGGGGTGGAAAACTTCCTATTCTTTAACTTAAAAAGGGGAGTAATCATGGAAGGTAAAAATAGTGGACGTTAGTTTTTAAGTTTCTCTAGTGATGACTAAATTGTATGAAATTTATTTTTTAAATCAAATCAAAATAGATACAAAAATTTAAAGGCATTCAAATCTCATTGAGAGGAAAATGTCAGGTAGTCAAAACTTGGAATACATTAGTTCATGTGTGCAGATAAAAAAAAAGTATTTTAAGAAGTTTACCTTGCAAAATCTACCTCATTTCTGCCTACAGAAAAAATGATGTGTACGCAATACTTTTTGTTGCACAATATTTTAAACAGTTTGTATTGAAGTGTTTGAGTTTCAATAGAATTGGTGATTGGCAGTGCCCAATCCTATCTAGCATAAGTTTCAATTTTTAGACCTGACTTATGTTCCCTTTCTTCCTTGAAACCTTAACTCACTTCCTCAGATTCCTTGTATTAAGAAGTATTTCAGAGATATAAACATCTTTAAACAGCTAATGCATATGATTGATATTCTTAGAGCCATACTTTTCTTCTTCCTTTATAGATAACCTCTTTAATATTTTTGTACATGACTCTAGCTGGAATCCTAGAGGCTGGTGCCATGGTGGTTACTAACCTCCAGTTGGTGGATTGTGGGGAAATCTGGTGTGGCCACTAGCAGGACTCAGTGCATAGCTGTTTGCAAACCAGTGTGGCAGTATTTTAGTATTTAACAAATCAGTACAGCTATTCAGGTGTTTACTATGGAATGTCATCTGTATGTCAGCCCAGCTTAAGAGCAGGCTTTGCTCTGAGACATGTCAAACCTAAGAAGTATATGCCAAAATACACAGCGGGCTCTGATAAGTCTAGAGCAGATTTATCTTGTTAAGGAAGACCAGTCATTTTGAATTTTTAGGGCAAAAACTAGGTCTCATTCCATGTTATCATAAAGATCTTTAATTCAACATGCAGTAGTAGTATTTGAGAGCTGTATAATAACATTTTAAAAACTCTCTTACTCGTTAGACATGCACAATTGAACATGTTCCTCTAGTGAAAGCTGCAGCTGTATTCTGATGCATTTTATTATCAGACTTGGAAATATTTACTGTTTAAGTTAATTAATAGTGCTTCAAATCACTATTATTTTGTCTCTTATGTAGCATAAGTTACCAACTGTCTTTGAAGCTTAGTGAGGTTATTAAGAACTATTAGGCAATAATTTGTTCCCTTTTACACATGGTCTATTGACAGTCTTTTTTCCAAAGGAAATTCATCCCAAGCCCAAATAACTTTTATTGTACATCTTTGAGTTCTTCTTAGTGGGTGTGGGTTATGTGGATTCAGACATTTAAGAATACCCTTCTCAGACATTAGAAGTCAAAGGCCTTGAGATAAACTTCATCTTGTGTATGTCAACTTTTTGCTTGCTTGTTTTGAATCAGATAACTTTTTTTTTTTCTTAAAGACAGGGTCTTGCTATGTTGCTCAGGCTGGACTCAAACTCTTGGGCTCAAGTGATCTTCCTGCTTCAGCCACTTGAGTTAGCTGGTACTATTGGCATACCTGGTCTGATTCATACATGGTCTGACTCCGATACCTTTTGTAATGTGAAGGTGTCATTAATTTAAACCATATGCCTTCCAGTCATTTAAACCATCTATAGGGGAGGAGTTCATGTAAAACAAATGTTTAATGTACAACAAATAAAAGATGCAGATTGCAATTGTGAGACATGTAACAATATGAAAAATATGTAATACTTATTTTAAAATATGTAAGATACATGATATCATCAGTGAGATGGCATGTATCACTTTGGCAACTGGTTGGCAAATGCTGTCTTTGCCACCAAGCGCAAATTCAGTGGTATACTTCCACACATCAAGTGATCTGCTTCTCAACTTCCTGATTGTTCTCTGTTATAGCATACATTTGTCATATTTTGCAAGTCACTATAAAACTTGTATACTGTTTCTATTACATACATATTTAGTTTCAGTCACTATTAAAGCATAAAATATAGTTATATATATTTGTACTTAACCCATATTGATATGTCTGGAACACTGATCATTCCATTGTACAGAGTTTGGAAAAAATGTCATTTTAGACTATATACATCATATAAGGCTTAATTCATGGCTTGTCTCCTCCTTGAAGCCTTTCTTTACTGCCCCAGTATATCCTGGTTTTCCCATATTGTGAAATTCTCTGGCATTTTATACTTAATTATTTATAGTGTTTGGTTATTGTCCAATTTTATATATGTGTTATAAATCTTTTCTCCACCCAGTAGAATTATCTCTGAAGCTGTACTTTCCATGGCAGAATATCAAAATTAAGCATAGAGAAGTTATTTGGAAATTACTTGACATGTGTTGCTCAGAACCTAAGATAGTGTCAGAAAATTTTGCTATCTGCAATGTTTCTCTCTAAAAGCATAGACAATTTAGCTCTTTAACCTAGGCCCATGTGAGGGTATGAACACTAATTAAACAATAATATGTTTATGTTATCTCAGGATTTGGTGACATTTGGGGATGTGGCTGTAAATTTCTCTCAAGAGGAATGGGAATGGCTGAACCCTGCTCAGAGGAACTTGTACAGGAAGGTGATGTTGGAGAACTATAGGAGCCTGGTATCACTGGGTAAGGAAGTCTTCTCATAATTCAGAATCTGCACACAGGACTAAGCTCCAGTGTAATGTTTGGGAGGCCTCTGATGTGGTCCACTAAATTTTTTTTAGTTGTGCTTCCCAGAATAGATTCAGTTTTGTAGAATTGGTCGCTTCATTAGACTATTCTTGCAACGTCATCCTCTCCATTCCTCAGAATACTTCTCCTCTTCCTCTAATCCCTTCTATAAAGCCCCCACCTTCCTGATGACCCAAGAACTTGATTTGACTTATAGTTCTGGCTGATTCCCTTTTTATTTCTTATAAGCAGGAGTTTCTGTTTCTAAGCCAGATGTGATCTCATTATTGGAGCAAGGAAAAGAGCCTTGGATGGTGAAGAAGGAGGGAACAAGAGGCGCATTCCCTGGTGAGTAAGAGAGAAATAGGGACCTAAAGCCCATTGCCAGGAAAAGCTCAGCTATTCTGAAAGGTTTTAGTTCATAATTGATGTTTCCTAGATAACTTTTCTTAAAAACTCAAGGCCTAGGAAGAAACATTGTGGCAACTTTAGCATGAGCTCCCTGATTTATTCTTTTTGTATACTCTCATATGTTACTGTCTTCTCTGATAACACACTTTCCTATTCTCTGGGTCTGTATGTTAAAGCATCTCCTTGTCTTTGCCTTTTAGTTTTGTACAGGTTGCTTCATTCTAGTAAAAAAAAAAAAAATCCAGACATTTAAAAAAATTTTTAAATTTAAAATTTTCCTTTCACTCAACAGTTGTTTAAAAGAGAGTTTTCTGGTTTTATTGTATTTGAAAAGACAGTATTATTATAAAGGGATTATTTACATACAGTAAGCTGTAGCCATATAAATTGTACAATTTGATGAGTTCTGACATTGCACACATCCATGGAAACCATTACCACAATCAAGATACAAAGCATTTTTGCCACCCTAAAAGATTGCTTTATATCCATCCTGTTCTTCACCTCCAGTTCCAAACAAGCACTAATCTGATCTTTGTCATTTTAGGTTAGCTTGCCATCTAAACTAAATGGAATCATACAGTATGTACTTTGTTATATCTGGCTTATTTCATTCAGCATACTCATTTTGAAATTCATCCACATTGTTATATGTTTGACTAGATTATTCCTTTTATAGCTGACTACTGTTCCCCTGAATAGTATCCATTTTGTTTTTGTTTATTTGTTTACCTGGTCATGGACATTTTGGTTGTTTCCAGTTTTTGGCTATTATAAATAAAGTTGCTGTTAAGCTGTCATGTACAGGACTTTTTGTGGACATGTATTTTCATTTTTCTTGGGTAAATACCTAAGAGTGGAAGAACTAAGTCTTATGACAGGTATATGTTTAACTTTGTAAGAAACTGCCAGTTTTCTTTTTTTTTTTTTTCCTCCGCCTTAGCCTTCCGAGTAGCCGGAATTACAGGCGAGTTTTCTAAAGGGATGGTACCATTTCCTCTAACAGTGTATGAGAGTTCCAGTTGGTGTTCATCCTCACCAAATCTTGGTATTGCCACTAGTGTTTTTAATTTTAATTGTTCTATTGGTTGTTTGTGGTTTTAATATGCATTTCTGGGATGACTAATAATGTTGAGCATCTTTTCATATGCTTATTGGTCATCCATATCTTTCATGAAGTGTTTGTTCAAATTTTTTTGCCCATGTTTTATTGTGTTATTTGTCTTCTTACTATAGGGTTGTAAGAGTTCTCTATATAGTCTAAGCAAGTCATTTATATTATTGGAATTTATGTATGCCATTGTGGCTTGCCTTTTGTTTTTCTTTTCTTTTTTTTTTTTTTTTGAGTTGGAGTGTCACTCTGTAGCCCAGACTGGAGTGCAGAGGCCACTCCCAGCCACCGCAGCTTTAACCTGCTGGGCTCCAGTGATCCTTCTGCCTCAGCCTTCCAAGTAGCTGGAACTACAGGTGTGTGCTACCGCGCCCGGCTAATTTTTTTATTATTGTAGAGATGAGGTCTTGCCGAGTTGCCCAGGCAGGTCTTGAACCCGCAGGCTCAGGCAATCCACTCACCTCAGCCTCCCAAGGCGCAGGATTACAGGCTGAGCCACTGAGCCCGGCTGCCTTTTGCTTTTCTACTGCAGTTTGTGGTCAAAGTTTTTCAACCTTTGTAAAATCTAATTTATTGCTTGTTTTGGTTTATGCTTATTGTGTCATATCTAAGACATTCTTGCTACTACTAGGTCACAGATGTTTTCTTCTAGTTTTTTTTTTTTTTTTATCATTTTAGCATTTACATTTAGCTTTGTGCTCTCTTTTGAGCTAATTTTTGTATCCTGTGTGAGGTAAAGTTTGAGGTTCATTTTTCTTCCATATACAGTTGCCCCAATACCCTTTGCTGGGAAAGAATTTCCTTTCTCAATTGTATAGCTTTGCTACCTTACCTGAAAATCAGTTGATCACACATGCGTGAATCTAGTTCCAGACTCTATTCTGTTCTACTGATCTATGTAGGATATCCTTTCATATTGTCTTGATTACTGTAGCTTTATAGTAAATTTTGATATCAGACAGTACAATTTGTAAAATTGCTTCAACTGTTTTAGATTATTTGCATTTTATATAAATTTTAGAATGAAATTGAGAATTTCTACTCAAAAAGCTTGGATTTTGTTTGGAATTATGTTGAATCTGTATATCCATTGGGAGAGAATTGACATAGCATTGAGTCTTCTGAACCAGGAATGGTAGCTAATGCCTGGGGAGGGGAAAGTGGGAAATGCTTGAGGACAGAAATTTGAGACTAGCCTGGGAAACATAGTGACACCCTGTTTGTACAAAAAATAAAAAATGTTAGCTGGGCTTGGTGGCATACTCCTGTAGCATGCTCCCAGCTACCCAGGAGGCTGATGCAGAAGGATGATAGCTTTACCTTGAGCCCAGTGTTTGAGACTAGCCTATGCAAAGTAACAAGACCTCATCTCAAAAAAAAAGGTGGGGAGGCGGGAAGAATAAAATTTCTCTTAGCAATATTTTGTAGTATGCAGTAGAGTGGGCCTCCCTGGTTTTTAAAACTTTTTTCCTGATTATTTTGTTTTGGGGCTGGTGCCATTATAAATAGAATTTTTAACAATTCAGTGTTCCAGTAGTTTGCTGCTAGTATGCAAAAATGTAAACTGATTTTTATAATAACTATATCTCAGGACCTTACTAGATTCATTTAGAAGTTCTTTTGTGGGTTCCTGAGCATTTTTTTAGGTAGATAATCTTGCCATCTACGAATACAGTTTCCCCCCCCTTTCTGATCCTTATGCTTTTTCTGGATGTATTGCAATGACTAGACCTCCTGTGTAGTGTTGAATATAACTGGTAAGAGCAGATATATTTGTGTTGTTCCGATCTTATGGGAAAAATGTATTCTATTTTTTACCTTTTAATTAATGTAAGATGTAGATTTTTCTTAGATACCCTTGATCAGTTTGAAGAAGTTCCTTTCTACTCCAGACTTGCTGAGAATTTTTATAATATATGTGTTAAATACTCTTCCTACATTTGTTGAAATGACCATGTGATTTTTCTTCTTTAATCTGTTAATATGGTAAATTACATTGGTTGATTTTCAAATCAACTGGAATAAACTCTACTTAATTAAGAATGCTTTTCATGTTTCCTTGGATTTGATTTGCTACATTGGTTGATTTTCAAATCAACTGGGATAAACTCTAATTAAGAATGCTTTTCATGTTTCCTTGGATTTGATTTGCTACAGTATTAAAGATTTTGCTTTTATGTACTACATTGGTCTGTAGGTGTACTTTTTTATAATTTCTTTTCCTGGTTTTAGTATCAAGATAATGCTGGTCTTATGAAAACAAGCTGGAAAGTATTTTATCCTCTTCTATATTTTGAAACGGTTTGGGTAAAATTTCTTCCTTAAATGTTTGGTAGAAGTCACCAGTGAAAACATCTGTACGTGGAATATTTATTATTAAACAACTTTAATGGAAATAGGGTTACTCAACTTATCTAATTCTAGTTGAACTGACTTTGATAGACTATATTTTTCAAGGGATTTGTGTATTTTATCTGAGTTGTTCAATTCTCTCTCTTTTTTTTTGTTTGAGCTAGAAGGTCTTACTCTGTCACCCAGACTGGAGTGCAGTGGCATGATCATAGCTCACTGCAGCCTCCAACTCCTGGATTCAAGCAATCCTTCTACCTCAGCCTCCCAAGTAGCTAGGGTACAGATATGTGCCACCACACCTGGCTAATTTTTTAAAACTTTTTGTAGAGATGAGGTCTCACTATGTTGCCCAGGCTGGTCTCAAATTTCTGGTTTCAGGCGATCCTCCTGCCTCAACCTCTCAAAGTACTAGGATTATAAGGACGAGCCACCACACCCAGCCTCAGTTCCTTTAAAATGTCTGTAGAATATGTAATCATAATTCCTATGGTGTTGTTGATATCTCTTCTTTCATTCCTTTTTTTTTTGAATGACGGTCTTACTGTGCCACCCAGGCTGGAGTGCAGTGACACAATCATGGCTTGCCACAGCTTTGACCTCCTGGACTCAAGTAATCTTCCCACCTCAGCATCTCAAGTGGCTAGGACTACAGGAACATGCCACCACACCTGGCTAATTTTTTGATTTTTTTTATAGAGACAGTTTCACAATGTTGCCTAGACTAGTCTCAAATTCCTGGGCTCAAGTAGTCTATCTTCCTTGGCCTCCTGAAGTGCTAGGGTTACAGGCATGAGTCACTACAACTGGCCTATTTTTTAAATCTTGATCAGTGATTTTTTCACAGAACTATCTTTGTCTTTATTTTCTGTTTGTTTTCTATTTTTAAAAATTCCTTTCTTAACTTTTTGTTTTAGTCTGCTTTTCTTAAGTTTACTTTGGTCTTTTTGTTTTAGTCTGCTTTTCTTAAGTTTACTTTGCTCTTACTGAGGTGACACTTTATATTTTTGTTTTTAGAATTGTAGGTTTTTTTCTAATATAAGCATTTTAAATCTATAGATTTTCCTCTAATTACTATTTTAACTGTATCCCACAAATTTTTGTATGTTGTATTTTTACTATCAATTCAAGATATTGTCTAATTTTTCTTGTGCTAGTCTGACCCATGATTTACATAATATATTGTTTAGTTCCCAGATGTTTGGAGTTTACTAGATATCATCATTGACTTTTTTTTTTTTTGAGTTGGAGTCTTACTCTGTCACCCAGGCTAAAGTACAGTGTCACGATCTTGGCTCACTGCAGCCTCGGCCTCCAGGGCTCAGGTGATCCAACCTCCTCAGCTTCCCGAGTAACTGGGATTACACGTGTGCATCACCATGCCTGACTGATACTTTAAATTATTTGTAGAGGAAAAACCCCATTCGAGTCCCCTCCCACTGCAGGGAGCTCTCCTGTCTTCTAAATAAATTCCTGCTTACTCAAAAGAAAATAAAAATAAATTATTGTAGAGATTAGGTATTATGTTTCCTATGCTGGTCTGGAACTCCTGGTCTTATGTGATCTTCCCGCCTGGGCCTCCCATTACGGTGTGAGTGACCATGCCTAGCCCATTGTTGGCTTTTAATTTGATTTTTTTGAGGTTAGAGAATATAGTTTTCTTGCTTTTGGTTTTTTTTTTTTTTTATTTTGAGTTGGAGTATCACTCTGTAATACAGACTGGAGTGCAGTGGCATGCTCCCGGCCACCGCAGCCTCGACCTGCTGGGCTCCGGCGATCCTTCCGCCTCAGCCTTCCAGGTAGCTGGAACTACAGGCGGGCGCTACCACGCCCAGCTAATTTTTTGACTTACTGTAGAGATGAGGTCTCGCCAAGTTGCCCAGGCGGGTCT
>CAUYQG010048169.1:0-104790 GCA_963574415.1 Tarsius wallacei
AGGTTACCAAAAAAAAAAAAAAAAAAATCTGACAGTGGGTTGGAAACTAGGTCTGGATATTATTCTAAGCTCTGTTCCAGGCATGCAGTTTGTCCTTGGGCAAGTTCCTTAGCTTATCTGTGTCTCTGTTTCACCATTCCCAGAATGCAGCCTCCCTTTCATTATTATGGATGGCAAGACGCGTTTATGTCCTTGCAAAATGAAACACCCTTTCCTAAGAAGGGTGGAAGTCATTATGAAAGGATGTATCTTAAAGAAATAATTGGGTTAAAATCAACATGGCATGTGCAAAGAAAAACAACCACATTCTAGAGGAGACAAGCTGTAACCTATTCCTACCCTTTGGTCCACACAAAAAAGTATCGGTCGAACTATTAAAATGTTTTTTATTAGCCGGGCATGGTAGCGTGCGCCTGTAGTTCCAGCTACTTGGAAGGCTGAGGCGGGAGGATCGCCGGAGCCCAGCAGGTCGAGGCTGCGGTGGCCGGGAGCGGCCACTGCTCTCCAGTCTGGGCGAGAGTGAGACTCCAACTCAAAAAAAAAAAAAACATATGACACAAAAAAATCTTCCAACTTCACCTACACTGCCAACCCCCTGAGACTCCATCTTCCAGTGAAACCAAGTAACTGGCCATTCTAAAGTCATCTAGGTTGCTTTAAAAGTTAACACCCTTGTAGATACTGTTCATTCTGTCCAAATGTAGACAATCCCTTCTCTGACCAAAGGGTCCTATTTCTTCAGAAACAGACCCAAGTGTCCTCCTTCTGCTGTGACTCCCCTTCCCTTAACAAAACTAAGTACACTTTTCATCAAGTCATACCCTGTGCATGCTCTTTCTATGGTATTTCTTAGACAACACTACATCTACCTATTGATAACCTCTCCTTCCAGGCTGCAAAGTACTTCAAGCCAAGGTCTGCTGCCTTAACCACCCTTGATTTATGAATATCTGAGATGTCTATAAACAGTATAATATAGGACTCTAAACATATTTGAATTACTATTGTCTCATCTTCTATAGCACGTGTATTCTGTGAGGAAGGGCCATATATTTAAGCCACTGAGATTCCTTATCAGTTGCCATTTTAAGCTAGTATTTGAAAGAGCTGGCTAGAACTAAGGGAACAGCAAATGATCACATTTTTTTGGTGAAGTCAGCTGGCTAGAATGGGGCTTGAATATTCAACTACACTCCTAAAATAGAGCACCACTGAGCCAAAACATGGCCTCCAATTACACATGACCTAATATCTCCAAAAATTTTTCAACAAGAACCTTAAACCAAAAAGAATCCTGACGCTAAACCTAAGGCGTGACATCTGAATCCCCATCAGGAGCCCACAAAATATGAATGACCACTGGACAAACAGGTATGAATTAAGCTGATATGCAGGGAAAGCAATCCCCCAAACTTTTGAAAGTAATGGTACAGTAGTATAAATTGGGGTGTGGAAAAATTAATTAGAATGGCAACCCAGGAAATGAGCTGCAAAAGTGACAGAGGAGGTGTGGGAACTTCCAAGTCACATACAGTGAAGAGATCAACTAAGGTGCACTCCTTCCTTCAAGCAGGCTCCACCCAAATGAGGGGAGTGAGTAAAAGCAATGGATAGTACCTTCTGTCTCTCCCTCTTCTGAAGATATTAGGATTGTTCCTTTCCCATCTTCAATTTGGACATCTGGTGCTACCATGGCAAATTTTTCTTTCACTATCTACAAAAAAAAAAGGATTCAAAATATTAATATAGGTAATAAAAACCATAAAAAGTCCGAGACTTTGCCCACATCTGACCACTGATGCAGGTCAGATCAAACCTCTTCCAAACTGGGGATTGAGAACGCCTTAACTAGCTCTTCCCATTTTCTCTTTTTCTGCAGATCAGGTAATGAGATACACATTTAACATATTTCAACGTAAATCTCTGTGTGAACCCTGTAATTGCAGGTGTTTGACAAATGAAAAAATTTCTCATTAATCGGATTTTCAGATAACCTCCCTCTTCCCAAATGCCATCTCTCTCTTTAAATTCCAAGATGCATTCAGAGAAGTGAAAGAATTATTAAATCCTACCTGCTCCTAAAAAAAAAAAAAGGAAAAAAAGAAACTCTAAAGGTCTAATTACTGTGCAAATAGTGGAACTTTAAAGCTCAAGAACCAGTAGATACCAAAGATACTTATTTCCAAGGAAGGAAAGGGGAACAATCACTTTCTGTTGGACCTGCTGCTTCCCTGACCAAAATATAAGCTTAAACCAATTTGCCCTAGTTCTGGGATAAAAGTCATTCATTATCGAGCTGCATTCCATTTTGAGAAAGTGCCTTCCCAGGGGGTGTCTAAATTGTAGCGTTATGATAGATATAATCAGTGGAATAACCTGAAGTGATCCCAAAGTGGAAAGCGACATGCTTTTGGACCACTGAAACAAACACACAAACAAAAAACACTTCCCTAACGGAAAAACTAATTTAGCCAACTCAGGAGGAACCTAAGGACCAGACCATATGCGAAACCAGAATCTCCTTCACTCTAGCTCCACAGATGAATACAAGTGTGCAAACGCCACTACCTCTTCAGAGTACCACACCAGAATCAGGTCATATGAGACAAACGTGTATCATTCCCAAGCCTCAACTCAGATCTCAGAAATGAGTTAACAAGAGCCCTCAAGTTTGGTGGGAATGGGCATTTCAGCAAACCCCAAACTCTCCAAGTTACCCAAATTCTTTAATAAAAAACCAGTGATTAGGGGCTTTGCTCTCCTGGAAATGCAAAACTCTGCACTGCATCCAAGACTTGCCCGTTAACTGTCATAGCCAGGACCACCCACAGATACCTCTTATTTGTCAAAAAAAAACAACAGAATTTACCCACTATCTGGGAAACAAAAAGCAAAGAAGCCATCTGCCGCTATAATACTGGCGCTACCTCTGTGGTTCCTATATATATTCCAGACAAACACATCTACCCCATTCTGGGATATGAGGCACATATTCTGGAACCACAGACATAAAAGCTCGTGGGAATCCAGAAGGTGAATGAAGTAACCCAGGAAATCAGAGCAATACATTTCAGTAGTCAGAGGAAGTACCTAGTGTTTAGTTTGTTGTCACAGTAATATGTAAAAGGTAAAAGAGAACTTGGATTTTTTTTTTTAAAGAAAAGAGAACTAGCCTTGCACTCACCTTATCCTGTAATGTGAGAACAGTCACTTTATGAACATTCAGTCGCACAGTCACCTCTGGCTTGCTGGCACATACGTAGCAATTGGGGTTGGGAGGATCCAGTGCACAAGGCACAAGGAGCTTCTTTCTTGGGTTTGGCTGTTTATTCAAAAAAATCTTTGGAGGAGAAAAAAAATACAGGCAGGAATCAGAAATGTGAGTTACAATTTTATATACTACACCATCTAATAAAATCTTTTTTCTGTACACTCAATAAAAATGACTTAAACATTACCTCTCAGATGGCAAAAAAGTCAGGAAAAGCATGATTTTATTAAAAGCCTGGTTTCCAACCTTCTTTTCTATCAGTTACCATGTAAAAGGCTGGGTTTACTAAAAAAACACTTCCTCTTGTCAAGACCAATACATTAATTTCTCCAAAAACGAATGCTTTCACAGATGGCTAGAACCAACGTGACTGCCTTTCTTTCCAAATCTGCTGATGATTATGATATCATTTATATAACTAGGGAAATTTCTGGTAGTATATGTACCTAGTTTCTACTTCTCTAGTAGCTCAAACAAAAAACAATTAATAATAACCAAAGCAGCCGGGTGTGGTGGCTCAAGCCTATAATCCTAGCACTTTAGGAAGCCAAGGCAAGAAGATTGCCTGAGCTCAGGGGTTCGAGACCAGCCTGGGCAACTTGGTGAGACCTCATCTCTACAACAAATCAAAAAATGAGCTGGGCATGATAGAGTGCGCCTGTAGTTCTAGCTACTTGGAAGGCTGAGGCGGAAGGATCACCTGAGCCCAGCAGGTCGAGGAGGCAGTGGCTGTGAGCATGCCACTGCACTCTAGCCTGGGCAACAGAGTAAGACTCCAACTCAAAAAATAAAAAAAAAGAACCAAGGCAAACATAAAAATGATACTGAAATTTTAAAAAGTCCCTACTACTACAAAGTATGGAGAACACTAGCAAGACTCAACACAAACAACAAATGTAAAAGAACACTAAAGGTTGAGACACAAACCTTCATCTTCTGACTATGATGTAGCGTCATGTCTGCTAAGATGAACTATACAGGAAGACCCACTCATTCCCCCAAGCTCAAAGAACTAAATTCCTCAAGAAACAGGAAACTTTCCTCTGCACCTTCTCCCTATAATAAATACTGCTAATTTGAAAGGGCTGGAAGCAAACTGGTAAGGCTAAGCAGGATACAAAGGTGAGAAGAGATCTGTTTGTTCTGGACTTCACTGAGAAGGTAACCATGCTAAGGGAAATCAACAGTAATAAAAACAATTGCTACCCCTATTAATACCCAGGCTAACCATTCTGGTATTCACTGATATATGTGAACAAATGAAAAGTAGTAGACATATAAGTATCAACAGTCTAAGAGTGGGATGAAGCTGAGTGAGCAAAGAAACCAGAAGGACGTTACAGGAAACAAACACTATAATAAGTTTGATAACCAGCAGTTTGTGATTTCAAAGGAACATTGTAGCTATAAGTTCAGAATGCTATAATAAGGTATAAATTAATAAATAAAGTCCTCAGAAATTAAAAGTATGACAGCCAAAACAAAGGTTTAAATAGAAAACTGAATCAAAATGGCAAACTGGCAATTTGATTCTATTCCCTCAACCTGAAACTTCATGAAAATAAAAGATATAGTAAGAGTGTATAAGGCCAGGCGCAGTGGCTCAAGCCTGTAATCCCAGCACTTTGGGAGGCCGAGGTAAGCGGAATGCCTGAGCCCACAGGTTCAGGAACAGCCTGGGCAACTTGGTAAGACCTTATCTCTACAATAAATAAAAAATTAGCCGGGTGTGGTGGTGCGCACCTGTAGTTCCGGCTACGTGGAAGGCTGAGGTGGAAGGATCGCCTGAGCCCAGCAGGTCAACGCTGGGGTGGCCGTGAGCGTGCCACTGCACTCCAGCCTGGGCAATGGAGTGAGACTCCAACTCAAAAAAAAAAAAAAAAAAAAAGAGTGTATCAATAATGGCACTAAAAACTAAGAGTACTATCGCAGATATTTTCAGAAATTCCTAAAAGTAAATGGATTCTTTATTTCAACAATAAAAAAGAGAACCTAAATCATCAGCAAAAGTCTTGGCAATAATATTTTTAAGGAAGTTTTTTGAGCTGGTAAGAAAAGCATCTTCAAATACAAACTCAACAAAGAGTGAAAGAAGGAATCCAAAGAGAACATCCAAGTGGTGTTTGTCTTAAGAGCTATCTAAACCTAGCCCAACCCTCACTAATGTAGGAACTCAAAATTAGAACTTTAGCCAAGCATGGTGACTCAAGCCTGTAATTCCATCACTTTGGGAGGCCGAGGCAAGAGGACTGCCTGAACCCAGGGATTTGAGACCAGCCTGGGCAGCTTCGTGAGATTTATCACTACAATAACTCAAAAAATTAGCCAGGAGTAGTAGCACGAGCCTGTAGTTCTGGCTACTTGGAAGGCTGAGGCGGAAGGATCGCCTGAGCCCAGTAGGCTGACACTGAGGTGGCCATGAGCATGCCAATGCGCTCTAGCCCGGGCGACGGAGTGAGACTGCAACTCAAAAAAAAAAAAAAAAAAAAATGTAGAACTTTACATAAAGCAAGGACCTGAAAGTGGTGGAGAGGAAAGAGGAGAAAAATACTCTCTCCATAGAAATAGCAAGAAAAATTATCTCAACCTTGTTGCTTAGTAGAGGAGGAAAATATCTTCCCACATATTTCATGACAGTAACACAGTACTCATGAAGGTTTGTTGTCTGAATACATACACTCCCCATATATATAGATATCTGTACATATGCATATCTATATATCTGGACTGAAAATCCTAAAGCTGAGAATTTACAAGTGGTCCTCTAGTAGTAGTACCCCAAACACCCAAGTATAAGTAAACACAAATCTCTTTGAAGAAATAAACCTCCAATGGGCCCTAAAATAATTCAGGCATAATTCTTAATTTGGTTTTTAAAAAAAAACACATAAACCATACAGGCAAACAAAACACTATGAGAGAGATCTAGCAGAAATGACCGTAGAAGCCGAGCTCGGTGGCTCAGCCCGTAATCCCAGCACTTTGGGAGGCTGAGGTGAGTGGATTGTCTGCGCCCATGGGTTCGAAACCCACCTGGGCAACTTGGCGAGACCTCATCTCTACAATAAATAAAAAAAAATTAGCCAGGTGTGGTAGCGCACGCTTGTAGTTCCAGCTACTTGGAAGGTTGAGGACGAAAGATTGCCGGAGTCAAGCAGGTCGAGGCTGCAGTGGCCGGGAACGGTCACTGCACTCCAGTCTGAGTGACAGAGTGAGACTCCAACTCAAAAAAAAAAAGAAATGACCATAGAATCAACCATAAAATTTCACACATTATCAAAAAATATAAAATAACTTTAAAATAAAAAAGAATGACTGGGCTGGGCTTGGTGGCTCAGCCTGTAATCCCAGCACTTTGGGAGGCTGAGACAAGTGGATTGCCTGAGCCTCATGGATTCGAGACCAGCCCAGGCAACTTGGCGAGACCTCATCTCTACAATAAATCAAAAAAAATTTAGCCGGGCATAGTAGCGCGTGCCGATAGTTCTGGCTACTTGGAAGGCTGAGGCGGAAGTATTGCCGGCGATGGAGTGAGACTCCAACTCAAAAAAGAAAAGAATTACTGAAGAACAGAGGACTATGAAATGACTAAGCAAATTACAAAACTCACATAGCACTCTTAGAATTAAAAAACAGTTGAAAACACATCTTAGTCTAAGAACCTCACAATGGATTCTGCCAATAATTCAGTAAAATTGAAAATGTTAACTCATTTGTGATCACCGATGTGAAATTACATCATTCCAAATTCTGTTCCTGGTTGCTGCTGACATGAATTGTGTCTTTGCAAATTGTGTTTCTGAATAATATATATATTCAGTTTATAATACGAATAAAAATACAAAGTACAGAATGCTAGTCAGCGTGGTATCTGGGGCAAATACTGGATATGTCTGCTTCTAGTTATACTGTAAAAAAAAGCGACAGTTTAGAAAAGTCCATTTCACTTGTGCTTAACCACAGAAGTCGGCAGCAACCAGCTTCAGATTTTTTTTTCACTCGTAATCAGTATTAGCAAAGTGAAAAATTTGCTGATCATGAATGTATTAAAAGCAAATCAGCTTGCTTCCATTTATTAGACAAAAAAGCTTTTTATTCTTCCTTTTTGTTGCAATTTCTATGAACCTTAAACATGCACTCACAAGGTAACTAGAACAATTATTTTCCCCTTACTTTAAACCAATCTTATTGTTTTAATTAAAAAGTTTTCTGTTTACTGTGGTTTCTATAAATTACTTTTAAGAGGCTGAATAAAAATGCAAACAGAAATACTTACTATTATACAGAAATACTTACTGTTCTACACTGGTCTATTTTTCCTGATAAAATCTTCAATCCTTCCAATACTATCAACCCAGCAATCACTGCATTAGTAGTAGCAATAGCAGGAATAATGTTCCCTGCCATTGCTGGGAAAAAAAAAAGATGTTTATGTTTAGCTGTTAAAAAAAACAACAAAACTTTGAGGTTTCAGTGATACAGCTTACATACTACTTACATTTTATATCAAATCTGCTCTTCATATTCATACTGAAAATATGCATCCTGAGGTTTGCAGCAGAGGTGACAAAGTCCATTGCCGATGGGTCATCCTGCCAGTAATTTAAACAACTTAACAAGTCTCTTCATAAATTTACCATTTTGACTAGAATTGCTTTCACAATAGTACTTCCATGTGTTTATAACATTGCAGTCTGTTAACTACAAGAGGGTCTTAAGGGAGAGATCAGTTAGATAGGTTGCCTGCATAGGGGGCAGGGTCTCATCACCAGCTTCTTGGTCCAGGAATGTAGTCTGATAGGAATACCAAGAAGCACCATACTCTAGGAACTCACTTCTGCCTAAACAAATGTACTAGAGACGAAATGTATATATCCGAACACCAATTTCACTCATCGACAATGACAACCCTTTCCTGTATCTATTCACCAGTAATGAGAAAGTTGCTAGACAAGCACAGAATCCAGGCAAAAAAGAAGCTGCTTGACAAAGCTGTTTCATTAAAGCCTCAGAAAAACTCGGACAACTCCTTTTAGCTCCCCCTTTTCCAAGTCCCTTCATATACACCCCTCCCCCATATATGCTGCTTCTTCAGATAAGGCAATACAATCAGTTTTCCATTTACAATTTACATTATTCCTGAGACTATCCTGTCTCTTTAGATTTTAGAAAGCCTTCCCGCTTTGAACTAAGACACTAACCTAATCTAGAATTCAGAAGCACCACAGTATAGGGGGAAAAAAGCACTGATAGGATGTGGGTTACTTATATACTATTATTAGTTGGCTGTGAATACTCGGTAAGTCAACCTCTTTGAGACAAAATTCTTTGATGTGTTAAACGGGAAATTCTATCATGTCTCGTAGGGTTGTGATGAGGACTAAGCAGGAATATTGAACAGAACTCAACAAAGTGTCTTCTCTAGGCAACTGGCTTATCATACCCGCCAGTTGCTCAAGATAGTACAATTCCCAGTTCTTTAGCTGCTTTGTACTGAGAAAAACTTCCCAAATAACGAGTATAACAATAACAGCATGAAGAAAAGAGTTGCCCTTTATATCACGTAAACCCAAGAGACTGTTTATAATAAGAATCCCAAGAATCTAAATTTACAAGCTCCCTTTTAGATGTCTAATTTAACGAAAGTTTCAAAATCTGTGCCCACAGTTATCTTAGGGTTCTAAAATTGGCCAAATTCTCTTTATTCTAAAATCCATGGCAAATTTTACCACCGTAAGAACAGATAAACTTTATCAAACATTTTTAGTCACAGAAATTACTGCCATTAAAATTAAGTAAAATCAATTCATAATACCAAATCTCAAAACATGACCTACAACTACAGAGAACTATTCAATAGTACTTTAACATCTAATCATAATTACATCTCATTCTTGCGCTAAGAGCTCTCTCAGACCTCAAAATAGTTAAGAATTTTATGGCTTCCATTGCCACATATCTATATTACACAAGAGTGTCTTTTTTCTTAGGTTAGTGAAACATTTCACACTTGAATAAATTCACATTATTATTTCAATCAACATAATTATAAAGCATGAACATATTACTAGATCCAAAATGAGGTTTTATGACATTGTTTGAATTCATGTATAGAAAATTCACGGTTCGGCCAGGTGCAGTGGCTTAAGCCTGATTCCAGCACTTTGGGAGGCAGAGGTGAGAGAACTGTCTGAGCTCAGGGGTTCGAGACCAGCCTGGGCAACTTGGTGAGACCTTGTCTCTACAATTAAAATAAATAAATAAATAAGCCAGGAGTGATAGTGTGTGCCTGTAGTTCCAGCTGCTTGAAAGACTGAGGCAGAAAGATCACCTGAGCCCAGCAGATTGATACTGCAGTGGCCGTGAGTGACAGTGAGACTTCAACTCAAAAAAAAAAAAAAATTCACAGCTCAATAAAGGAATTAAAGCTGTAAAACTCCAAGTCAAATACAATATATTTCCTCAAAATCTAGTAGACTATTCAGATTTATTAGCTTCCATTATAGCTCAAGAACTAAAATATCCATTTGATATATAAGTATAACACATTGTCAAGACAAACCTTATCCCATATGAGCTCAGCTCCATCCCCCTTTTCTGCTAAATGAACTCTCAATGTCTCGATGCTTTTTGAAAAAAGACTTGCATAGCTCTTTACATCTAGAACCTGCTGGTCTTTCAGGCCTAACTGGGGTTCATTCTGTTGATCTGATGCATTAGTTTCTTCTCCTAAGGGGAAAAAAAATTAGAAATTTCACTAAACATCATTCCATCCTGTGTTCTATTTAACAAATTCAATCTCCAACCAGTAAGAAGTCAAGTATGAAACAAGTTCCATTAAAATAATTATCACTGGCCAGGCTCGGTGGCTCAGCCTGTAATCCCAGCACTTTGAGAGGCTGAGGCAGGTGGATTGTCTGAGCCCACAGGTTCAAGACAAGCCCAAGCAACTTGGTGAGTCCTCATCTCTATAATAAATCAAAAATTAGCTGGGTGTGGTAGCGTGCGCCTGTAGTTCCAGCTACTTGAAATTATCACTACAGTATAAGCATCTGGATAAGAAAACTTAATGGGAAGGGTACAAGACCACCTCAGGAACACATACGACTAGCAGGAAATTCAAAGGTATAATGTAGATAAGATATAAGCATTATGCCCAGCACATAGATAGCACTCAAAAAAGTGGAAGCAGCCAGGTGTGGTGGCTCATGCCTAGAATTCCAGCACTTCAGAAGGCAGAGATGGGAGGATCACTTGAGCCTAGGAGTTTGAGGCTGGCCCAGGCAAGAGATACCGAATCTCTACAAAAAATTAAAAAATCAGCCAAGCACGGTGGGTGTGTGCCTGTAGCCCCAGTTACTAGGGAGGCCGAGGCAGAAGAATCCCCTGAACCCAGGGGGTTGAGCCTGCGGTGAGCTGTGATCATGCCACAGCACTCCAACCTGGGATCTCGACTCAAAAAAAAAGAAGAATAAATAAGTGGAAGCTGTTAGAGTCACACTTGAATTTGTCTGATAAGTTAAATATCCCATATTGTTAAGAACTGCTCCAAAGTGACATCTGAAGTCTCCAATGTGCTGCTCTGCATTGCTGTGCACAAATTAATTACAATACAGTTCGGATAAAGGAAAGACATAATGTATTGAACAGGTAGGATAAGGAAGTAGTTACAATAGTTTTTTCCTTACATTTAATATTTTTAAATATGCCAAGTGTGGTGGCATATATATGTAGTTCCAGGTCCTTGGAAGGCTCAGACAGAAGGATTGCTGGAACCCAGGAGTTCAGGGCTGTAATGCACTATGATGGCCTGTGAGTAGCCACTGCAGTCCAAGTTGGGCTACATAGAGAGACCCTGTTTCTATTTTTTAAAAATTAAAAAGTGCTGCTGACTAAAAAAACAAGTCAGAGTATATAAATACATATATGTACAGTATAAATACATTTATGTAAAGTATATACACAACTGCCTGTGTCTATGTGCATAGAACTGACCACCAGAACACTCTCTAAAACGTTTACAGTGGTTATTTCTCCAAGTGTTGAGACTTCTGGGATTTTCCTTCACACTTTAAAAAAATTGTTTGGATATATGAAGACATGTCACTTTCAGGAAACAACAGTGCTGTAAAAAGACTTCAGATGCGGAAATTTCCAGTTTAGGTATCCTGAGACTAAAATGTATTCTTTACCTTGACTTTGTACTTCAGCCCAGTCCAGTGGAACCGGAGGTTTCCTTTTCCGCCACAGTTTGTCCATTGTCAGCAGATACCTGATATCATCTTTAAAAAGCTTGAAAGAAAAAAAAAGATAAATCTCATGAACCCTGCAATCCCTAATCTGATAAAAGTTAAGAAAATTTCACTGCTGATTTACTGCACTATATTGTGAAATCTGATTTAAAGACACATGTCATATACCGGAAGAATAACAATTTTCAAAAGGAAAAAACATTTAGAAAAGGAAATTGTAGAGTCCCCACATTTAAGACAATTAAAAGCAGAAGTAGTCTGGAGAATAGAGTAAGAAAGCCCTTAAACTGTGCTCACTGCTCCTGCCCTCCTGACTCACCTTCCCCAAAGCTCCCCAAACTCCCAAGATCAGTCTAAAGCACAATCATACAAATTAAGGGGCTGAATAAACAACTCCATTAGAACTGAACACAGTTACTGAGCCTAGAGACACTAGTTAGCTGTATCTCCAAGTTCATGGTACAGTCAATAAAGCATACACATTTAAAAAGTGCTCAATAAGAGAATTTCTAAACTGTAATATCTTTGAAATGTGCCCTATCCACAAAACAAAAAAAGAGTAAAAATAAAACAAAAAATTCCAACATACAATTATTACAAATTCAAAAAATACACGTAGACTCTGAGAAACAATTACATGAAAATACATAAAATTTCAGGTGATTTTAATATTTTTACTTTCTCCTTATCTGCATTTTTAAATTTTTTTTTTTTAAGGTGAGAAAGCAGGATTTACTGAGGACAGAAAAGCTCCCACAGCGAAAACCTGGTGCTTATACAGCCCTAAGTCCAAGCTGATGAGCTACCACTAGCTGTGAGCTGTAGCTGTTCTTATTGGTCAGTATTAAGGTAGGGACCTAATGGTGGGCTGATTGGTTGCTTTTCGATCCCAGCTGTGAGGACTTTAGCTCTTGAGAGGCTCGCTCCGAGCCTGAGAGGGCTGCCAGAAATTCACTACATTGCTACCCAAGGACTCACCTGTTTGCCTAGCCTTTCTCTATATTTTTAAATTTTTGAGTAACTTAATTTGATTTACTTTTAGAAACAGGGTCTCGTTAAGTCACTCAGGTTGGAGTGCAATGGCATGAGCATAGCTCACTGCAACCTTGAACTCCTAAGTTCAGGTGATCCTCCTGCCTCAGTCTCCTGAGTAGTTAGGACTATAGGCATGTGCCACCAAGCCTGGCTAATTTTTTAAATTTTTTTGTGGTGATGGGGATCTCATTATGTTCTCCAAGCTGGTCTCAAACTCCTGGCCTCAAGTAATCCTTCTGCCTCAGCCTCCCCAAAGTGCTGGGATTACAGAAGTGAGTCACTATGCACAGCCATACTGTTGATTAATTTATTCAACATAATTACTGCTAATATCAGGTAAGAATCTAGGTTTAGTTATTTCTATCAAAATATACTCAAGTCCACCAATATTTATTGAGTACCCTTAATCTTTGGAAAGCAAGCCAAATATATATGTAATTAGAACACAATTTAGTGTGAAAATCACAAAGTTTTGAATGCTATGGGGATTTTTGTTTTATCTAAGAAATAAGGAAAGAGTACAAGGAGATAAAAACATGTAAAACAGGCAAGAAGATGAGTGCATTATGACTTGGGTTAAAAAAACATGTCTGGACACATTTTGTAGAGAACCCTAATGCTTAAGCAAAAGCACCACTTCCTTCGCCTTTATCCAACAAATACTAAGTATTAGGAGTCCCTCAGAGTTCTGTACTGACCCTTCTCTTTCTATCCTCTGATGAAGTACAACCATTCCTGTTGGTTAAATAACATCAGTGAACCTATCATCCCAACCCATCCCCAGTCTGACTCCTCTACTTACCTATACAACCACTTGTATCTCTAGTGTTCTAAAAGGATCTCAATTGAGTTCAAAACTGATTGTATCACCTCCTACCCCACCTCTACCCCTTTCATATACATTTGTTTCCCACCTCTCCTATCATAGAGAATGGCAGACACCCCTGTTCTTCTAGTTGACCAAAAAGAAACAAGTACCATTTTTGATTTTGCACGGTTCCTCACCATATACATCCAAAGTTCTGCTGAGTCTACTTCTCCGCCATGCTCCACTGGGAATGCAGATGGCTTGTACCTCAGATTATTCTGGCACTGTCTCACACTGATTACAATATATCAGGTACTAAAGTGGTATAGTACATTCCCTCTGCCCTTACAGTCATCCCGTAAGACTATCTTTCAATGGATTCCCTCAATCTTAGTATAACCTCCTCACTATAGCCTAGGGTCTTGCCTGATCTGGCCTCAACTTATCTTTCTAGTCATCTCTCTTCATTCTCCGCTTTAATGGAAATTATGTCAGTTTTCTAGTCTGAGACTTTCTCGAACATGCTGCATTCCTAATCCCACCCTTATTCTTTCAAGACTTGGGTTTAAATGTTACTTCTTCTAGAAAGCCTCTTCTGACCACTCCAGCCAGGTTAGATTATTAAAGGGTTCCAAAGCATCTGAATTTAGAAGTTATTTCTGAATCTGATACTTGTTCAATGTTTGACTTCCCTTCTACACTATGAGTTCCCACCAAAAAGCAGGGACCCTTATCTTCTTTCTTGTTCACCATGAGATTCTCCGTACTTAAAGAAGGGCCTGGCACACAGCAGATGCTTAAAATCAGCAGATGCTTAAAATTATCTGCTGAATAACATACTGAAGATGTACTTCGGATTTTGAAACCCCGAAATGTTGTTCAGATTATGATAAAAATAAGGATATCATTTTGGGAAATATTGCTGTTGTCCATAGTAGAGTCTAGTCCATTTTAAGTATTACCAAAAAAGGAAAAGAAAAGCACTGTAGCGAGGAAATAAACACAAAAGGCTTAGGAAGTCAATCTGTGACATCTGTTACCACTGAGGAAAAAAGGTAAAGTATTAGCTGGAGAGAGTAGGAAGTCATCTGCTTAGGATGGCAGAACATGTACATGTTAGAAACAGAAAGAACCAGGAAAGAAAAGATCCAAGCTACAGGGCAGAGAGAAAATATTGTTTGAAGAATACGGTACAAAGGGAAAGAAAAATGCCATGTGGAATTGTTAGCCTTTGCTGAAAAAGGTTTTTCTCCAACAGAAGGAAAAAGAGTGTGTAGTAAAGTGGGACATTCTCTAAACAGGTAAATTACGTCCATGGCTTCAAACTGTTAATATATCCTTGGAGGTCATCTGCTCAGTGATGATGGTAAGAGTGTATGAAACAGTTTAAGAAGAGATGAGAAAGTCTGAAGTATTTACTGTGATAAACTTGCTAGGGAGTCAAGATAGAATGACCACAACAAAAAACTTAAAATACAGATCCAAGGGTCTAGTTGAAAAAAATTAGATAGAGCCAAAACAGTCTCACAGATTTCTCTAGACATATTCACCACACAAAAAATATATAGAGACCTCACCAAGAACAAGAAGCTTAGGGACACAAGGGGGATTTAAAAAACATGTCAGCTGGGCACGGTGGGTCACACCTATAATCCCAGCACTTTGGGAGGCCAAGGTCAGAGGACTGCCTGAGCCCACTGGTTCAAGATCATCCTGGGCAACAGAGTGAGACTTCAACTCAAAAAAAAAAAAGTCAAACTGCCAACAGAAGATTTGAGCAGGAAAGGGATAAAAATGAAGACTTCTTAGAGCAGGAAAATCAAGAAGTTCTGTAAATGTAAAACATTGTTTTAAAAATGAAATAACGGCCAGGCGCGGTGGCTCATGCCTACAATCCCAGCACTTTGGGAGGTCGAGGTGAGAGGATTGCCACAGGTTCAAGATCATCCTGGGCAACTTGGTGAGACCTCATCTCTACAATAAATCAAAAAATTAGCCAGGCTTGGCGGCGCACGCCTGTACTTCCAGCTACTTGGAAGGCTGAGATGGGATGATCTCCCGAGCCCAGCAAGTCGAGGCTGCTTGGTTGTGAGCGTGCCACTGCACTCCAGCCTGGGCAACAGAGTGAGACTCCAACTCAAAAAAACAAAACAAACAAACAAAATGAAATAACATGGCTGTACATATTAAGCACATATAGCAACCAACAACTTTTTTAAAAAAGATACCAATATTAAACTAGCAAACTAAAGATCGCTAGCCGTTAACAAACCAAGAGGGTATACAAGCAAGCCTCTATATTTTACCTCCTATAAAGATGGTACACTGGTATTTGGTACAGAAGGCAAAATTTCAAATCCTGCACATCCTGACTACATCAATTATTTTATCAGGACAGCATCAGGTATATACATAAAAAGGAGCTTGGTCTAATTTTCATACTATTTTAAAACAATTAGAATAAACCTATTCACAATTATAGAGAAAGTAAACTGAACCTTGGTAAAAAGTTTAACTGGATCATATCCAGTTGATTTAGCCCATTCCTTAGTGGAAACACGTTTAATGTCACCATCTTCATTAGATGCTCTGGCTCTGGCTTCAGCTTCTGTTGGTTCCCCTACAAAACAAACATTTTATTTTCAACTGTAATAAATGTGAAACTGAGCTCTGTCACTCACCTTTGGAGATAAAAACAGAGTCACTCATGAAAGTTACCTACATGTGACACATCCTGAGTTCAAGGAGAAAGGAAAATAACATGCTTATCTGCTTCTTTTTGTACCTCAGATTTTGAAGGCCACGCATGTAATAGTTCAAAAAGCACAGGCCTATCATCAAATAGGGAAACAACTCCCAGCTCTATTTACTAGATTTTTGAATTTCTTCTTCACCATGATTTCCTCACTAGTAGGACAGGTTACAATTTTTATAAAACATTGTTTTGTTTGTTTGTTTGTTTGTTTTGAGTTGGAGTCTCACTGTCGCCCAGACTGGTGTGCAGTGGCCGCTCCCGGCCACCGTAGCCTCGACCTGCTGGGCTCCGGCGATCCTTCCGCCTCAGCCTTCCGAGTAGCCGGAATTACAGGCGCGCGCTACCACGCCCGGCTGATTTTTTTTATTTATTGTAGAGATGAGGTCTTGTCAAGTTGCCCGGGCGGGTCTCGAACCCGCGGGCTCAGGCAATCCACTCACCTCAGCCTCCCAAAGGCACGGGATTACAGGCTGAGCCACCGAGCCCGGCTTAAAACATTGTTTTAAAAATGAAATAATATGGTAGCACATATTAAGCACATACAGCAACTACTTTTTTTTTAGCTGCCAATACTAAACCAGCAGAATAAAGGTCGCTAGCTGCCAATAAAACACATCAAATGGTTTACTCACAGGCAGCTTCAGGGTCAGCTCTGTCAGGGGACACTTCTTGATCAGCATCTTCTTCCCCAAACAACTGGCTATAATTTAAGAGTAGTAAATATTTATGTACAATAAAGCATTCTGAAAAAATGTGGTTTATTTTCCCTACTTTCCACATAAACACGTAACTCAGAATACTCCAAATGTTTAGCAGAGATAAAGAGTGAACAACTGATGACTCCATAAACCTAAAATTATTAAAGCAGCCTGGTTAGATAGCTTGCATCCTAATTTCAAACCACATCACAAACAGGACTAAATTTTACCACCAGACCTATATGCACTCCTATTAGCTGGGCTCTGCACATTTCAATGTTAAAAACTTTATTCAAGAAATAGCTGGGCACAGTGGTTCACGTCTATAATCCCAGCACTTTGGGAGGCTGAGGTGAGAAGACTGCTTAAGCCCAGAAGTTCGAGACCAGCCTGGGCAACATAGAGAGACCTTGCATCTATAAAAATTATTTTAAAAATTAGGTGGGCATGGTGGTGCACACCTGTAGTCCCAGCTACCCAGGAGGCTGAGGTGGAAGGTTCGCCTGAACCCAGGATGCCAAGGATATCAGTGAGCTGTGATCGTGCCAGTGTACTCCAGTCTGGGAGAGAGTGAAAATCCAACTCAAAAAACAACACAAAACACAGATGAGTGGCTTTCACATTTGTGGAGTACACCTACAGCTCAATGAATATTATTCAACAAACATTATTACATACTTGCCACACGCAGGGTCCTGTTCTAGATGCAAGAAATCCAACAGTTTCAACTTTGCAATAGGATTACTGAGGTATTAAATGTATTTTCAATTTATAATGGCTTTATCAGGAAGCAGAGAAGCATCTGTATCTCACTGTGGTCTTATATTTAATTCTGCCAGTTATCTGTCTTAAGGTTAAATATTTACATGTGCTTACTGTCCACCTGAGTTTTCCTTTAAGTGAAAAATACGTTAGTTTTATAGGTTTATCTTTTTTAATGGATTATAGAAATGTATTCTAGATTATAAGCTTTAGTTGATTATGTCACACTTTCTCCCCTATAATTGCTTATTATTTACAAGTCAATGCCTTTTTATAACAAGATATTTAATGGATTTCAATGTTATCAATCTTTTGTTATTAGCATATTTTGTGTATCACAAAATTGTTCCTTAAACCCTGGTGATGAAGATGTCCTCCTACAAGGGTTTAAAGTGTTGCCTATCACATCAAATCCTTAATCCATCTGGACTTAACTTTAACCCTTCACACTCGGATGTCCCCCCTAAGGGTACATCATAAATCTAGCAAACCATTCAGATGTCCCCTCTGGGAGAATATGAAGAAACTGCTGGTGATTATACAGGACAAACTTACACCAGAATACATTTTTTTTTTTTTTGAGTTGGAGTCTCACTCTGTCGCCCAGACTGGAGTGCAGTGGCCGCTCCCGGCCACCACAGCCTCAACCTGCTGGGCTCTGGTGATCCTTCCACATCAGCCTTCCAAGTAGCTGGAACTACAGGTGCGCGCTACCACGCCCGGCTATCTTTCTTAATTTTTGATACCTTAAATGGTATTTTGTCTGAAATTAGGATCGTGACTCCTCCTTTCTTTTGTGTTCTGTTTGCCTGAAAATTTGTTTCCCATCCTCTTACTTTGAGTCTGTGCATGTCCTTTCTAGTGAGATGGGTCTCTTGAAGGCAACATATTGTTGCCTGGTGATATTTTACCCACTTTGCCATTCTATGTCTTTTCAGTGGTGCATTTAGTCCATTCACATTCAGGTTAATTATTGAAATGTGAGTGTTGGTCCCTATCATAAAGTTCTTATAGAGTTATTGTTGTTCCTCTTTATTTGTTGTCTTTCTTTTGGTTTTGGGGTTGGTTCCTGTGTATTTTATTCTTTTTCCTGTACTTTTGTGAATCACGTTGTTATTCTTTTTTCCTTTTCTACTGTGTTTAGTACTATCTTAAGTGTTTCATGTAAAGGTGGTTTGGTGACAGCGTAAGTACTTAGGGATTGGATATCTGGGAAAGATTTTAATTCTTCCTCACTGATGAAGCTTAACTTGGCTGGGTAGGTTATTCTTGGTTGAAATTGTTTATCTTTCAGGACTTTGAAGATAGGGCTCCAAGCTCTCCTAGCCTGCAGGGTTTCTTTAGATAAATCTGCTGCTATTCCAATTGGTCTTCCATGGTAGATGATGTGGCCTTTTTCTCTTGCTACCTTTAGGATTTTTTCTTTTATACCTACTTTGTTTAGGTGAATTATTATGTGTCTGTTTGTTGGTCTTCTCATTTGTTGTCTTGCAGGGGGTCTCTCAATCTCTTGTGTTTGAATTTTTGTGTCACTGATGAGATAAGGGAAGTTTTCTTCAATAATCTCATGGAATGTTTGTTCCGAGGTGGCCTCTGTTTCCCTTTCTGTTTCAGGAAGTCCAATGACTCTTAAATTTGGTCTCTTGAAGTAATTGCTCATCTCTTGAAGGTTTTGTTCTGTCTTTTTAAGCTTCTTTTCTGCATTTTTGACAGTTTGGGTTAGTTTTATATTTTGGTCCTCAAGCTCTGAGATTCTTTCTTCTGCTTGGCTAATTCTGCTTTCCATGCTTATCAGTTTGTTATTTATTTCATTCACAGTATTCTTTATTACTGGTACCTCAGTTATCAACTCCTTCCTAATTTCTTCTTGTCTCTCCTCAATTCGTTTTAATCTCTCCATCAATGTCTTGATATCTAGGTTTGTAGTTTGAGACCAGTCACTCTGGGGGCTCTTCATTATTTGCATTCCGAAGTCAGTTTTCTCAGTGACTGCCCTCTGAAGGGTCTGGGAGAGACCCATATACTTCTTTGGGTTTTTCTTCATTTGTATAGATTTCTCTCTCTCTCTCCCCCTTTCCCTCCCCTTCTTTAATTCTGTTTTTCAGAGAAAGTGGGGTTGCTTTTACCTCTTTTGTTCAATCTCTTGTTCTTCCTTATAAGGTTCCTCTGACTTTGTTCACTTTTGAGGCTGAGGTGTGGGCTGGGGGCTGTACTTTTTGCAGTTTTGAGGTTTAATTGAGGGGGAAGTTGTGATGCAGAATCTATCTGCTGATCCCAGTATCCACCAACAGGTGTATGGGCACACTGGAACCCATTTCCCACTGCCTTACAATCTGTCTGTGCAGCGGAGTATAGGTTTGCTCCCTGGAACAAAAGAGGTATGAAAAAGGAAAATAATGGAAGAAGGTGGGGGGGTCAAGAGGAAGTTAGAAAGAGAGAAGAGTGAGAGGGAAAATAGACATACATACCAACTAATGGGTGAAAAAGAGACACAAGGCCAGAAAAGAGTAAAAAGCAGACACACAACCAAAATTCCCTAAAGCATACCGGTAATCATACAAAGACAGTCCAGTAAAATCATGCCTTTTGATGCATTTTTCCCCAGCACAGTTATTCTAAATAAAAAAGCAAACAAAAGTGGGCAAAACAAAGAGTCAAAACAATAAAATCAAAAGTCAAAATAAGAAACTAGACTAGCTCTGGAATCTTTCCTGTCTAAAGTCTCTTCTTCTCTGATCTCTAGCCTCTCCCCTTTGCTTTCATTGGAGGCAGATAGGTTTACTCCCAGCTTGGGTTTGTTCCCTTGGTTTGCTACCTGAGAGGTCTGTGATGACTGAGTTGCCTGTATCTGATGCAGCATAGGGGAGGGACTTTCGTCTCTTGTTTAGCGATGTTAACTTAGAAACCAAGGTGGAGGCTGCTGATGGGTGGGCGGGGCAATGCCAATCTCTGACTGGGAAATGGCCGAGGTGGGCAGCCTCTCTTTTGGATCCTTTCTCTCCACCGGTCCTTTCTCTCCACTCGTCCGGGTCCATGGGCGATCCACTATGATGGGCTGTGGTGGTGTGTCAGGCACTGGGGATCAGTGGCACAGATGGGCACTGAATCTGGTGTGCCACCAGTGGCCTGGGGTGGAGGAGGGAGCTGGAAATTCCCTCTTCTGGAGCTGAGAGCTGAGAGCCACTAGTCAGCACCTCCTTAAGATATACTGTTCCCTTACACAACCGTGGGGTCCCACGTTGGGTGCCTCAGCCAGAGTGAGATCAGGACTGGAGTTCTGAAGGGCAGGTGGTGAGCAGCGACAGTGGCTTTGGGCTCCACACAGGGCACTTCAGCCAGGAGTGGAGCTGGTATCTTTGAGGGGTGGGCGCCTAGATCCTCCCTTGGTGATGGCAGCTTGAAATAGGGCTGGGTGGGGGCCCAGAACCCAGGGTGGGGAGCTGGAACTCTGAGGAGCAAGCACCGTGCAGCCGGGCTGGGAGCCCAGTAAGGGAGGGAGCTGGCAGCAGCTGGGTGCTGAGCAGATCAGTGTAGCCAGGAAGGGAACCCAAATCTCCACAAGGCAGTATACAAGGGCCTCCACAGGTGGCAGCTTGGGGCCGGGTGAGGTGTTATAGCCAGGGAGGGAGCTGGGATCTCCACAAGGCCGGGACCTGGGGCCACCTACAGTGGAGCAGCAGCAGTCGGGGGCCGCAATAGCCAGCCTTGCATGGGACCGAGTGTCTCTGGGCCTCGACTGGTGTGGCTAGCAGTGGACAAGGGAGTAGGGGAAGGAAAGTAAGAGTCTTTTTGGGAACTCACTTTTGGAGAATCTCACCGTTCCACCTATGCCGTTGCCATCTTACTGGAACTCCTCTATCTATCTTATGGACAGGATCTTATGCTGTTTCCCAGACTGGAGGGCAGTGGCACAATCCGACCACACTGCCTCACTGCATCCTCCAACTCCTGGTCTCAAGTGATACTCCTGCCTCAGTCTTCCAAGTATCTAGGACTACAGACACACGCCATCATGTTCGGCTTAGTTTTAAAAAAAAATAGAGAGAGATGATGCCTTGCTATGTTGCCAAGCCTTGTTTTGAACTTCTGTCCTCAAGTGATCTTCCCACCTTGGTCTTCCAGTATGTTGGAATTTCAGGAGTGAACCACCCCACCAGACTAATTAACATTATTTTTAACATCAGTTTTAGGTGTTCAGAAAGTCCAGAAAGCTTCCATATACTCCCTCCTCTCTGTCTCAAGGTTTCCCTACTACTAACATCTTAAATCAATGGGGCTGCATTTGCTACATTAATGAACGAATATCAATACATTATTTTTAACTCAAGACCATAGTTTAGGGTTCACTGTTTGTGTTGTACATTCGACAGATTCTGGCAACTGTATAATGATATGTATCATATCATACATATAGTTTCACTGCCATAAGCATCCCCTGTGTTCTGCTAATTAATCCCTTCCCTCCCTCTAACCTCTAGTAGTCCCTGGTCTTTTTTATTGTCTTTATAGCATTACTTTTTTCCAGAATTTGATATAGTTGGACTCCTACAGTATGTCACCTTTTCAGATTGGCTTTTTTCACTTAGCAATATGCATTTGGGTTTCCTCCATATCATTTCTGAGTTGTTAGTTCATGTCTTTTTATTACTGAATAATACCCCATCCACTGTCTATGTAAACACTGCAATTTGTTAATCCATTCACCTATTGAAAAATATCTGGGTTGCTGACAAATTTGCAATTTTGAATAAAGTTGTCATAAGCATTTAAGTTCAAGTTTGTATGAGGACACAGGTTTTCAACTCATGTTTGGTCAATACTCAGGACTCTAATTATTGAATTATATGGTACAACTATGTGTAGCTCTGTAAGAAACTGCCAAGCCATCTTTCAAAATGGCTATACTATCTTCCATTTTCCAAAAACAATGAATGAGAGTATCTGTAGCCAACTCTGCATCCTTACCGGCATTCAGTGTTGTCAATGTTTTAGATTTCATCAGTCCTAATAGCTGTGTATTAGTATCTCACTGTGGTTCTATTTGAAATTCCCTGCTGACATATGATATTGAGCATCTTTGCATATGTTTATATGCCACTTTTATATTTTCTCTAGTGAGGTATTTGTTCAGATTTTTTAATTCATTTTTTAAATGGGTTGTTTGATTGTTGTTGAGTGTTAGAAGTTATTTACGTACTTTTGATAAATGTACTTTACAAGATAGATGCTTTGCTAGTATTTTCTCCCAGTATGTGCTGGTCTTTTCATTTTATTGACAGTTTAAAAAATTTTTTTCAGAGTTGAAGTTTTTAAATTTAATAAAGTTCTACTTTTCCATTTGTGTCTTTCATGAATTATGCTTTAGGTATAATATCTAAAATCGTATTGCCAAACTCAAGGTCACAATTATTTGTCCTATGTTATCTTCTAGAAGTTTTGACATTTTCATGGAGGTCTGAAATCCATTTTGAGAAAAATTTTATGAAAAAAGAAAGGTCTGTTGTCTAGATTAACTTTTTTGCATATTAATATTCAGTTGTTTCAGCACTGTTTGTGCTGGTATCTATAAAATGTTTATATTATAAATAGCTTTTATTTAAATGTTTCCAAATTTTTTTTGTCCAAAGAGATAAAATTAAAGTATCTGTTCAAGCATATTTCCTATAACATTATGTTTTGCCTGTTGACATTAAGATATGTAACCAAATCAAAAAAGCTTCTTCTTAAAGTAACTCAAACTACAAAATAATTTAATGTGTGAATTTACATGAATTTGTGTCTACAAGAAAATCATGTCTTTTATATTTCAAATCATGCTTCTTAGCTAATAATGTTTTCAATAGGGCTTACTTTCTATTAAGAATTAAGTGACTTCTAACACATGAAGTTAAAATATGTGCTGTACTGAACCGAATCTTCTTTTCTAAACTACGTACATCACAATGTATGCATATTTATAGAATTATGTGAAAAATATCACTTAAAATACCACCATTTATTTGATTATGCCAGGAAATTTGATTATGTCAGGAAATTATGCCAGGAATTTCATTTTTCCCCAAATTTTATTATTCCAACTAGTGAACTGAAATAATTGCTTTTATCTCTTGGGTCCAATGAAGCAATTTAGGTCTTTAATGGGTCTTGTTAGGTTTGAAGGCTAGTATCTTTTGGGGACTTTCTTCTTTTTTCATTAGTAGTACATTACCTGCTGAGTCATCAGCATGGAAACCAGAGGTTAATTTCCTTCCTACTAAATGAAGCAGATAATCAGCCATCGGAGAATGGCTCTTATGCTGTAAATAAGTCTTGACAAGCTGAGGGATAGCCCAAAACATCACTCAGTCCTATTCATACCATCTGTCCATAAATTAAGATGAAGTAAAGATATTAATTTGTTACATTTCAAAAGCTGTACTGACAAACCCATACGGACATGTTTAATGGCAATGGATAACTGAAACACTTTACTAATATTCCATTGAATCACGGATTATAGTTTTGCAAACTTCCTTTCCAGCAACTAACATGTGGAGAGTGTTTTTGACCAGATGTACAGCTAATGACTATCAAAGCAGATGCTTTCCAAAGCATTACACAAAGGAATTGTTTAAAATCTAAGTTAGAAGTTACATCAACTTGATGGCATAAAATTTATTCCTTTAACTGAAAATAAGTTATATGGACAGATGACTGGGATTGCTGTGAGCTTGCAAAAAATTGTATTTATGAAATACTCCTAACTCCTTCAAAGACATATGTGTCTTGAGCTAGAACTAGGAAATTGCAAAGGTTGCCTCATCTCATGTAGCAATAACATGTCAGACAATAAAGAGGTGAAGTTCCAATTCATCTTTCCTGGAAGAAGAAATCAGCAAGTAGTTATAGAAAAACAATTGGCAACAACATAACCACGTAAAGGTTAGCTTCTGTTTGTCTTGGATTAAAAATTAATGTATATATGTGCACAGGTGTGTATTTGGAACAAATTTTATGGCACATTGGGAAAGTTCTGTATAATGCAAGTCCTTTGAAAGGGTGACATTAACACAAAATATGTCATATATTTTTATTATTTCCCTTGAATATATTTTATTCCCCATTTATTTAAAAAAAAACTTTACTGGAAACACGTAGACAAGATACATAATAGTGAACTCTTTTTACCTTTATTGTACATAAAGAGGAGTACATTTAAGATTATTTCACATGAAACACCACTTGCAAAATATATTTATATATATGATAAAATCAAATGACAACTTACCTAGAGATATATGTCTAGAGAGTAGTTTTTATGACTAACCTAGCATATCAAACAATTTTGAATGGCTTTTAAAAGCTATAAGATGGGGGGGAGGGATAGGGGAAGGGATTAATGGCAGTAAATACCTGTCTGGGGATGGGGGGATGCTTCTTATCAACAAGGGTGCCTGAACGAGACATATTTGTGTACCTGACCCTTAACTGTACCCCTCAATATCACAATAAAAAATATTACATATATAAAAGCTATAAGATATACTATTTTTGCTTAATATCTTAAAATCTATTTTTTTGCTTTCTTAATAAAGTTTGTCTGACCTGTCCATGATAATATCTTTTTAGCTTTTAATCTGATGCCTCTGTTTAAAATATTCTTATAAGTTAAACAATCTAAGTGATGGCGTATATTCACCTTAATAAATCGTATAGTATAGATCAGTTTTTGCCTGTGTCATGCTAAGATGTCATCAGTTAGACCCATTATGCCCAACTAAATCTATTCCTATTTTAAAATTGCATGTTTTAAAGACAAATATAATTCTCATAAATTCTAAAAAATATTTTAAGATAAAAGACATTCATTTAATTTTTAATTATTTAGCAATCATCATTACCATCTGTTATTGGATGCTGGAAGGACTGTGTCTGCCTTGAGTCATGGTCAGCAATACCTGTAATAAAATTGGAGATAGAAGATTTAACTCTCTACCATTAATCTAAAATCACCAGTCTTGGACAACCCCTTTGGGTTCCCTCCCACTGTGGAAGATTTTCTGTCCTCAATAAATCCTGTTTTCAAAAATAATGATAATAATAAAATAAAATAAAAAGTCTTTACAGTCTTTGTATTCTTGCATTATTTTTTCTCTTTTTTTTCCATGCAAGCATTTTTTATTCATTTTTAAAATTTATTTATTACAAAGATTTGGGGTACAATTCAGGATTAGGTATACAAATATTGATCATGCAGGGACCCTTGTTGTTGAGGTATGCCCCTCCCTCTCCTAGCAGTTTCCCCCAACTGCCAATTCCACCCCTCCCCCACCAACAGTTTCCCATTACTGCCTATCGTTTTCTTATAGCATTATAATTAATTGTTCAAGGTCCTCTTAGTGAGAACATATGGAAAGCTGTTCTTTGTTTCTGTGATAAATCACTGAGCATGATAGACTCCAAGTCCATCCAATTTGCTGCAAAGCCCATATATTTGTCCTTTTTTTATGGCTGCATAATATTCCATTGTGCATATGTACCACATTTTTTTTATCCAGTACAGCTTCAGTGGGCAACATGGTTGGTTCCATATTTTTGCTATTGTGAATAGAGCTGCAATAAACATACGTGTGCAGGTATCTTTTTCCTAGAATAATTTGAGTTCCTCTCGGTATATTCTCAATAGGGGAATTGCTGGGTCATACGGAAGGTCAATTTCATCATTTTTTTTTCAGATGGGGAATTAGAGCTTTAGGAATAGTTAGTATCAGAATTTACTGATTTAGGTTAAGAGTTTCACATGTAAGTTAATCCTCAATAAGCCAGACTCAAAATGAGTGTGAGCAAGAGGATGAGGAAAAACCAAGTGGATGTTTAGAACTCACTAAAGGATGAAGTTAGTAGGCAAAGCTCACATTTGAAATAAAAATAAGGTTAAATGCAAAACGTCAGTCAATGACTAGTTCAAATAATTTAACTATACAGAATCGAAGTAGGTCTTATTTCTGTTTTTTGTTTTCACTCACAACAACCTGAGGAAATAGTATAAAATCAAATTTCAGCAATTCCATTTTTCAGAAATTGAGAGGAACAAGGATCATGGAAGTCTTAGCAAAGGAAGTAATTTTCTAGAACCAACGATGTCATGTTACTTGGACTTGCTCTATAGAAATGATTGTTTGATACATATGGCATTATTTTAGACTTTCTATTTGGTCACTGCAATAGGAATACCTACTAATATCTAAATTCTGTTCTTAGTTGATCAACATTTTTAAGCCTTGGACTATGTTGTATAGGATGTCAATCACATTACTGTATTTAATAAAGGTAAATGTTAATGATACTAATATTATATCAGTGAATTTCACAGAACTTGTTATCAGAGGATTAAGTAACCCAAGGCAATTCATACCTTTTTCTTCCTCATGTGTTTCTGTTTTTAACTATCTGCAATACTTTTGGGGCAACCAAAAAGATTTATTCCTGTAATTTTCTTAAAAGTGTTCATATATCTTTCTTAAGCCATAACAAGAACCTACATTGAAGTTGGTTTTATGAACAAAGCCATATTCTTGTCATGCCACATTTTATTGCTAATATATAAAACTTTAATGAAGATACATCGTAATTTTTTTCTAGACTCCAAGATTTACTAGTATTTTATTGTATTTTTGCGGGACTGTGTTTTGTCTGATTGATTTTTGATATCATGTCATCAAGGGGCTCTTCAGATAGAGAAGATCGCCTCTAATCTGGGAGCAACAGTCAGGAGATACCGGGATATTATATTTTAATCAGTCCTTTAGTTTTTATCAAATAGCTATAAACCAGTTCACCTAGGATAGCAATGTTAAACTTTTTAAAAAAATAGAAACAAAAAGTAGTTTGGAAATATTATTTTAAACATAATTATTAGAAACATATAGTTTAACTTATATTTCATTAAAAAAGACCATAGAGTTTAAAATAATAAAAATCAATTATGCAATATATTAGAGTCATAAGATGTGATTGTATATGGTTTAACATTCAATTATGCATTTTTGGTGCTTTAAAATTTTCTACCCTGCATATATGTGTTAATATTTTAAACAGAAAACCTATCATATAAAATGACAGTAAACTATTTTATTTATAAAACCCAAATTCTACTTTCAAAATTGGTTTTTAACTGGTTCGTTATTTTGAGTATGTTCGGTCAATCAACTTAACAACATGTTATTGTGCATTTATAAGTACAGTGAGCTCTCTAAAGATAGAAAAGAAACACATACATAGTTTTATTATATTATTTTGTCTGATAAGGCGTTGTTCTAGTTAACATGAAGTCATCTTGTATGATATTGTTTTCCTCCTTCACTGGCTTAAAAACTCCTTGAATTCATGGACCTTATAATATGATGCTTCCCATTTATTTTTCCAAATCTTTTAACATAACTAATCTATTGTAACATAAAAGAACTGAGGGGTCCTGGGTAAATAACTTAATCTCTCTAAACATGTTTTTTTTTTTTCACCTGAAATATTAGGATAATAAATTTACAGATCTAATGAACTGACACAATTGAGTAAGGTAGTAAGGATGAAGCATCATGCACAAAAGCACAGTGTTTGGTACAAATTAAGCATTTAAATAGTTTAAGCCATCAAGATTATTTATCAACGTATAATTTTATATTTGTCTAACTTCTAAAGCAAGAGTCAGCTCCTTTTAGCACAACAGCAGTGCTGTGTAATGCAACAAAGATGACATGTTCAGCAAAGACTATTTGCTAACTGATCTTTATTTTTTATTTTTATTTTTTGAGTTGGAGTCTTACTCTGTTGCCCAGGCTGCAGTGCAGTGGCACACTCACCACCACCCCAGCATCGACCTGCTGGGTTCAGGCGATCCTTCCCTCTCAGTCTTCCAAGTTACCAGAACTACAGGCATGAGCTACCACGCCTGGCTAATTTTTATTTATTTATTTATTGTAGAGACGAAGTTTTGCCAAGTTGCCCGGGCCAGTCTTGAACCTGTGGGCTCAGGCAATCCATTCGCCTTGACCTCCCAAAGTGCTGGGATAACAGGCTGAGCCACCAAGTCTGGCCTACTATCTGGTGTTTAAAGAAAGTTTACTTACCCCTGTCTTAGAGTATAATGTCAAGCACCTTAGTTTGGCTTACATGACCCATCATAAGCTGGCTGCTATTTGGGTTCTGTTCTTCCCCATAAACACTATATGCTGTTAATATATTAAAATTTTTCTTTCTAAATTCCTCATGGTATTCAGGTTATAGATACTTTATGGATTCCTACTGCACAAGTTTATCTCCCATCTTCTTACCCTTCAGATGCTTAGAGCATAGTCTTTAGTATCTTTATTCAGATGTAACCCTTTTTTGAATTTTTCCCCAAGTCAGACTACAATAAATGTCTGCTTTCCATGCATTCTTGGCACACTGTGAGTTAATTCATTCAACATTTCTAGTAAAGGTCTACAGTGTTCAGGCTACAGTGCTCAGTAGTAAAACTAAAAAGATTAGTAGATTAGTAGCATACATTCCATATCCTCAAAAGTTTACTTGTGCTAAAATCAAGACTATTCCCAATTACTTTGCATGATAGTGTCTCACGTTACATATATCAAATGAGCATGCTGAATATTAAATAAATTAGTGCATAAATTCCTTAAAACAGTGGCTGGTAAGTAAATTATAAGCACTCAATAACACAATAGTGAGCACTCATTGAGCACTCATGAGCCAGACATCACTGCGAATGGCAAGAACAAAATAAATCACCATGTGGAAAATGGCGTCTTGTATCAAATTCACAAAGAAGTAAATTGACACAACATTATTAAACAACTTTCTCAATATTGCACTGCTAGTGAGTGACAGAGTCGGGTGCTGAATTAAAACCCTTCGTTTCCAGTGTCCACACACCAAATCACTATGCTATATTACCTTTTGAAAGGGTCAGTTATGATTACATTAGTATGAATAGTAGCTCCTGGTGCATAGAAGGTATTAATATATATTCAGTGATGAGTTATTCATGAAATAAATAAATATAGCTAAGGAAATGAAGGAGCCATGTATAATATTATTTTAATTGTTTTTACTCAAACAATTGTTCATGTAACTAGGATCTAGGATAAATTATATAATTTGCTAAAAGGGAAGATAAAAAATATAAAAAACAAATATCTAAATATTGAGCCAGTGGTCCCTGAAGCTGAATTATCAATAGAACCATCAAATGTAATTTTTAGAAATGCAAATTCTTATATTCTAACAATGATCTATTGACTCATGATCTCTAAGAATGAGGTTTGTCAATATAATAATATATTAAAAGTAGAAGCCAACGAAAGAAAGCAAAACAAAGCAGGCATTCAGCACTGGAAATATGAATGACAATGAAAACTTATGCATAACTTCCCTATCATCACAATGACCAAACATTTAATATAAGCTGATGACTAAAACCAAACAAACTCTATCAATTTATCTATCTCTATAGCTAAAATATAACTCCACAAAACACACAACTCAAGGGAGGGAGATGGCAAAGAAACACTTAGCACTTAGTAGGAAGTTATGGCCTCACATTAAAGGTACTCTAAATGAAAAGCGGCATGAGAAGACAATAACTCCTACAGAGTAAAAAGTAAAAATCGTACCATGTGTGGTGGCATGCTAGACCTAGTCTTCCTCTGTGAAATTGCGAACAGGGCACCACAAACAGTGACTGAACAAAACAAAAACTTGATTTTATATGGAAGCAGATATCCACACACACACTTGTCACTACCAAACCTATGGACTTTTTATGTGACTACATTCTGAAACGTTTTAAGTGGTTATATTTATTTTACTCACAAAGTTTCAAGAAATACCAAAGACTCGATACCTACAACCACTTTCACGGACCATAAAACCATTAGGAAGCAATAATAAAAATAGTAAAATATACATTTTTGGAAACCTACAAGGGGTAGAGTGTAAATTGAAAACAATCTTAACTAATGGCATCAAAAGTACAACATATTAAGACATGTGGAATGGAGGTAAAGCAGAATTTATAAGAAATGTATAGAACTTGTATGCTTAGATTAAGCACATAAGTCAAGAAATTCAACAAATACATTTAAGTATTTTTTTTAAAAAAGATGGAACAAAATAGTAGACTGGGACTCTCCAGTGATTGTCTCTCTAAAAATGCATCAATTTGAATAGTTTGTCATGCTCAAAAATACCTTTAAGAGCTGCAAAAACTGAGTTAGAGATCACAGTCCCTTATATAATGAAATAATTTTTTTAAAAAAGATGATTTGAAGAGGGTAGGAAGGACAATATTACATCACTAGCATCATGCCTCTCCTGATGCCAGGCACCACAAAGCATAAAGAGATACCTTATGATTGGGAGAAGCAGAAGGGAGTGAGCTTATGACTTTGCCTTGGACCCTAACACCAGTAAAATTCAGCACTGGGCAGACACATTTGGCTCCTGACTTTAGGAAAGTACCTATGGACCGAGCATCTAGATATACTCTAGCACAAGGCAGGAAACCACAGTTTCTTTGAGGCGGGCTCAATCTCCCGTATGCATCACCACTGGTTGAATACAGTGGTTTAAGTTTCCAGATAGTCTTCAGCTGCAGGCAGGCCTCAACAGCTGTGGGCTTCAGATATGCCCCAGCATTGCACCACCCTCAGTAGAAACGAACTTTGGGCACAAAACAGCTCCATATCATCCTGATTGACCACAGGATTCCAGCCCGGTGCCATGCCTTCTGTAGTGGTCCCAGGTTTAGGGCTGTCTTAAGCACCACAAAAGCCTCAGCAGTTTCAGACTGAATCTTTGGGCAGGCTTGCTGTTGAAGAATATTCTCAAATAAAGCCAGTCTAAAAAGACTATAATAAGCAACTGCTTCTTCAAATGCATAACCATATGGATCAAGAATAATCAGGGAAGCATAACATCATCAAATGGACAAAATAAAGTGATAGTGGCTAACCCAGAAAAAGTGGAGATGTAAGAATTTCCTGACAAATGATTAAAAATATACATTTAAAAGAAGTTGAGTAAAATTCAAGAAAATACAAAGAAACATTTTAGTGAACTGAGGACCAGAATGAGAAATTTATCAGGCATATTAAAGTAATAATAGTAATGATAAAAACAGAAAAACTGGAGCTGAAAAATACAAGGAAGAAATAAAGAATGCAACAGAGAGCAGCAGCAGCAGCATTTATCAGGCAAAAGACTTTGTGAATTCAGTTTATTAAAAAATATACAAAGAAAACCTCAAATAAAAATAAAAAATAAAAATAAAATGTACAGAATCTATGAAGTAACATCAAAATATCACATTTTTTGAGTCGCAGCAGCTCAAGAAGAAGAAGGAAAAAAGGAAAACATGGAGAATCATATGAATATCCAAGTACAGAAAGGTCAAAGGTCACCAATGAGCTTTAATCCAAATAAGATTGCCTCAAGTTATATTACAATCAAAGTGGCAGAAATCAAGGACAAGAAGATTCTGAAAGTAGCAAAATAAAAAAGCAATGACAAGGAGTTCCAATGAGTCTAGCGACAAACTTCTCAGCAGAAGCCAATAAGAAATGCTACACCCAGCAAAGATAGAAATGAATAAGAAATAAAGATTTTTCCAGACAAACAAAGGCTGAGGGAGTTCATCACCACCAGATATATCTTACCAGAAATACCAAAGGGAGTTCTTCAAGCTGACAAAAATAACATTGATATGTAACACAAAAATATTCAAAAGTATAGAGCATACTGGTAAAAGTAAGTATACAGTAAACTTCAGAATATTCTAATACTGTAATGATGGCATGTGAGCCACTTATATCTTTAGTATGAAAGTTGAAACACAAAACTTTAAAAAATAGCAATATTTTAAAATTGGATTATTTGTCCTTTTATTGTTGAGGAATAAAAGTTTTTAAAAATATATTCTGATATTAGACCCTTATTGGAAGGGTATATGATTTGTAAAATATTTTCTTCCATTCTGTGGGTTGTAGTTTTCACCTTTTTGTTAGTGTCCTTTTGAGACACAAAAGTTTTTAATTTTGATGAAGCATATTTTATATTTTTCTCTTGTACCTTGTGATTTTTTTTGTGTCATATTTCAGAAATTATTGCCTAACCCAAGGTCAGGAGGATATCTTCCTATATTTTCTTCTAAGTGTTTTATGGTTTTAGTTCTTGCATTAGGTCTATGGTATTTTGGAGTTAATTTTTCTTTGTGTGGTGTGTAGTAGGAGTCCAACTTCATATTTTTGCCTGTTGTATCCAGTTGTTCTAGCACCATTTGTTGAAAACAAAAAGATCACAACTGAATGCATTTATAAAAGTCCATAATAGGCAAATTTGTAGAGACAGAAAGCATATTAATGTTTACCAGGGGCTGGAGAAGGGGGCAATGAAGAGTGACTGCCAATAGGTACAAGGTTTCTTTTTGGAGTGGTGAGAATTTTTTGGAATTAGATAGTAGAGATGGTGGCAATTTTGTGAACATACTAAAAGACACTGCTTTGTATACTCTAAACAAGTGACATTTATGGTATTTGAATTATATCTCAATTTTTAAAGATTACATATTATGTGATTTTATTTTTATAATCTTCTTGAAGTAACAAAATTATAATGATGAAGAACGGATTAAGGGTTGACAAGGGTTAAGTTTGAAGGAGGGTGTGTCTATAAAAATTCTTGTGCTGATGGAACAGTTCTGTTACACATATCTATACAAGTTATAGAAATTCATAGTACTATGAGAGAGAGAGAGAGAGAGAGAGAGAGAGAGAGAATATAAAAGCTTCTAAAATCCACGTAAGGTCTGCATTTGAATAATAGAGTTCTACCCATGTCAATTTTCCAGTTTTGTTAAAGTACTGTGGCTATGTAAGATGTTATCACAGAGAGAATTTTTTGCAAAAGAGTTATAAAGGGAAACTGGGTAAATGGTACATGGAAATTCTGTACTATTTTTGCAACTTCTTTGAGTCAAATTATTTTAAAATAAAAACATATACAAATAAAAAATAGTAATAACTACAATAATGTATTAAGGACTATAATATGAAAAGATGTCTATTTGACATTAGAAATTCTAAATGTATGAAGTTTGGAGTAGAGTAAAAGTGTGAAGATATTTATTTTTGACCAAAATTAAGTTATTATCAGTTTAAAGTAACTTGTTATAACTATTAAAATTTTTTATAGTCTCATGGTAACTACAAACAAAAAAATATTTACTCAAAAGAGAAGAAAGCCAGAGGAAGAAATAAAAAATATACACTACAACTAGAAAACAACTAACAAAATAACAAAATAGCGGTAGTAAGCTCTTCCCTATTATTAATAATTACAGTGAATGCAAATGAATAACATTTTTCAATCAAAAGACAGAATGGCTAAAAGTATTTTTAAAAGCTCAACTATATGCTCCCTACAAGAGATTCCCTTTGCTTCAGTCACTTTCAGCTAGACTGAAAGTGAAGATATGGAAAAAAAAAATTCCATACAATAGAAAGCAAAATAGATCATGAGTATTTATATCAGATAAAATGGACTATGTCAAAAATTGTAAATGGAGACAAAAAGATAATTATATAATGATAAAAGTGTTAATCCAGGAAAAGGACATAACAATTATAAATATATGTGCACCTAACTTGGAAGAACATAAATATATAAAGCAAATATTAATATATCTGAAAGGAGAGATAGACAGCAACACGGTAATAGTAGGGACATTCAACACCCTACTTTCAGCAATGGGCAGATCATTAAGACAGAAAATCAATTTTTTAAAACTGTATTTAAAATTAATATAACTCTAGACCAAATGGACCTAACAAACATATGCGGAAGATTTCATCCAACAGCTGCAGAATGCACATCACTCTCAAGCATACACAGAAAATTCTGCAGGATAGATTATATCTTAATTATTGTCTTAATTACATCTTATAAGCAAGGCTTTTACCCAGCTTTTGCAATTCCAGATTCATGATTTCTTCTAGGTAGCTTTTAGAAAACCTGACTGCGGAACTTAGAATTGATAGAACCTCCCTTCTTCTCCCCAGTGGGCCACTATAGAATCAGCCTATAATTATTGCTCTAATGTTTTTCAACATCTATTGCAAAACATCCAACATACAGAAAAGTTGAAAAAATCTTACAGTGAACATATACTTGTATATTCGCTATCTATAGCAAGGGTCAGCAAATATTTTCTGAAAAGCACCAGGCAGCTAGTATTTTAGACTTCAAGGGCTGTATGGTGTATGTTGCAGCTATTCAACTGACCCATTATAGTGCAAGAGCAGCCATGGACAATACCTAAATGAATGTGTATAGCTGTGTTCCAATAAAACTTTATTTAGAGACACTGATGTTTGAAGTTTATATTTCATGTCATGAACTTTTACTTATTTTCAAATTTCTAAAAATGTAAAAACTGTTCTTAGCTCATGGGCCATAACAAAAAGAGGTGGCAGGTCAGACGTGACCTATAGGCTACAGTTTTACTGGCTTTGATCTAGAGTCTACCATTAAACCACTGTTGTGTTTGCTTTATCACATGTCAATCTATAGATCAATCAGTCAGTCTAGCAGTGTATCCACTCTTTGGTGCATTTCAAATTAAGTGCAAACAGTACACTTTACACTAAATACTTCATGGTACCTTTCATTACCAAGGAGTCAATATTTTTTTTTAGGTAAGTTTCACATATAGTAAAATGAAAAAAAAATCTAGTGTAGCATTTGAAGTGTTTTGACAATTCACATACTAATGTAACCTAACTCCTTATCAGTATACAGAATATTGCCACTACCACAGAAAGTTTCCAATCCAATTTCCATCTCCACCCCATTCTTAATTATTTACTCCAAAGATTAACTTTATCTGCTCTAGAAATGCAAGTAAACGGAATCATACAGCATACTGTTCTGTTTTTATTTTCCTCTGTAATTATATTTTCCTAGGATTTATTTTTAATTTATTCATTTATTTTTATTTTAGAGTTTTGGCGTACATGTGAGAATTCACTACATATGTAAATTGTGTGCATGTGAGATGTGGGGGCTTCTAGCTAGCTCTCTCTTCCCCTGGCAGCAGATCTACTACCCAGTGTGTGGTTGTGTGCCTTCTTTCCCCTTCTCTCTTCCTCCCTCCTGTTGCAGTGACCCGTGTCTATCATTCCCACCTTTGTGCTCGTGTATCTAGTTATCATGGTCTGTTTATGCGTGAGAGCATGCAGTATTCTGTTTTTTGTTTCTATGATAGTTCGCTTAGAATGATGGGCTCCAACAGGGAACCAACCCAGATGCTCATCAAAGATGAACTGAATAAAGAAAATGTGGTACAGATACATGAGAGTATTATGCAGCCATAAAGAAGAATAAAATCATGGCTTCCCAGCCACATAGATGCAGCTGGAGATCATCACACTAAGTGAAGTGTCACAGAAACAAAGAACTGACCACCGCATGTTCTCACTCATAAGTGGGCCCTGATCACCAGTCAAACAAGCACCAGGGTGGGATCGGCAGACATTGGACACTGCTAGGGAAGGGAGGGAAAGAGGAGGAAGGGGACACATGGCAACACTGCTGGATACCTGGTCCACTATCAGGGAAAGAGAGGGCCAGGTAGAAGCTCAGACTTTACCTGCATGCAACGTACTTATGTAGTAACTCCTCACTTGTATCCCACAACTCTAAAAAAAAAAAGGCATGATCTCCAGATGCATACATGTTGCTGTAAAGACATGATTTTGTTCTTTATGACTGTGTAATATTTCTTGATGTGTATGTACCACATTCTCTTTACCTAGTCCACTTCCAATGGGCAGCTGGGTTAGTTTTATGTTTTTGCTATTGTCAATAATGCTGCAGTGAACACACGTGTGCAGTTGTCTTTTTGGTAGAGTGATTTATGTTCTGCTGGCTATTTTACCAGAAGCAGGATTACTGAATAGTATGGTAGTTCAATTTTTAGTTGTTTGAGAAAATTCCACACTGTTTTCCACAAAGGTTGAACTAGCTTTGATTCCTACCAACAGTGTAGAAGCAATCCCTTTGCTCGCCAGCCTCTGTTGTTTTGTGACTTTTTTATGACAGCCATCCTAACAGATGTTAGATGATATCTCATTATAAGTTTGATTTGCTTTTCTCTGATTTTTAGTGAGCCTTGGTCATTTTTTCATGTGTTTGTTAGATGCTTGAATGTCTTCCTGTGAGAAGTGTCTGTCTGTTCATGCCTCAAAGGGAATTTTTGAAGACTAGAAACAAGTAGGTAAGTTTGCTTGAAAGGTATTTTGAATATAGCACTGATAATATAATACAGAAAAAGAAAGAGCAAGGAAATAAATTTAAATATATGTGTGGAATTGCTACATAATATGAGTAACATTAAAATATCACAGAAAAAACTAGCTAATACTTGGTATTGACTCAACTGGCTTTACATATATAAAAATTATAATCTAATTGGAACACTGGGATACTAGATAGTTTACGTCTTGTCCAAAGGGTATCAATCTTTGCTACAAAAAAAAAAAACCCAGAATAGAAACAATCAAAATAAGACATTTATTACTAGTCAAAATAATAAAATATTTTTTTCCCATAAAATATGTAAAAGAACAGCATTTTAGTAAAAAGCTGTACAATTTTTCATTTATATATTACCTGTAATAGTGAGATTCTACATTATCACAATTATTTATTTCAGATGGCTTTACTTATCAAAAGTTAGATTTTCCCATTATGTTGCCCAAACCAGGGTTAAATGGAAACATAAAATTTTTAATACATTTTTCTATAGGGTTAAAAACTTTCCATTATTATCTATTTGATAGAAATAGGTCTAGTTATTGAAAATCTTTTCAATTATTTTCTTCATATTATTTTATTTCATGAGGTTTCATAGGTCTTATTGCTGATCCAATCATATTACAGTCTTTAAAATGAATGAACAGTGGGGAATCTGTTTTGTTATTAACATTTGAACTTCTTTATTAACTCCTCTCATCTGTCTTACAGATAGTTGACCAAGGTGAAATAAATGAGTTAATCCTCTCTACGGTTCAATGGCATAAATCACGGCTCCAATGGAGTGACTCTTACTGTTTTCAACTAGTTGAACTATTCTGTTAAACCCACAGAAGAAACACAGTTAATTGTAATCGGACCTATGAGCTTATCTTTATTTATTTATTTAATCAACCTATGAAGAAGGAAGTGCTGCATTAATTATGCTTTACATAGCATGCTGCTAGTCAAATTATCTATTATAATTTACTTACCTAAACACTACACAGATATTGTATTTCTATTGTGGACATTTGGTGGTTGGTGTGTCCCAAAAGTGGCATGATAAGATGAAAGAAGAATCTGTAAACCCAAAGGAGGTAAAGAATTCTTAAGAGAGCAACAGAGGGCTCTTTGGGGATTAGGCAATCTTTCTCTGTTTGTTCCTTTAGCAAGAAGCACTTCTAAATGGTCAAGCCTTAGCTCTTGGAAAGTGTGTCTCCCTCTAAAGAATTGCAAAATAGCACATTCAGTATAAAATCCGCAGAGGATGTAAGTATAGCAACCGAAAAAGCATTAACTTCTTTTTATCTTTTCAAACCTCAGATAATTTTCTGACAAATATAAAGCAGAAATAAACATCAAAGAAAGACAAGAATATAAGTATAGAAAGAGGAAATAACATAATTGAGGAAAATGAGAGAAATTTTGTAAACATATTAGAAGACATACATTTTCAAAAGAGTCAAGATTAGATATCTGTACACAAATAAACACAACCAAACACACATTAGATGTAGAAAAAAAATATGCGTTAAAAATGTCAACATTCACCCAATTTTAAAATTCGTAGTGAATTAATAATAACTGTAAACTGGAGAAGATTGTGTTTGAGTAGGGAGTTGAAAAAAGAAACACTGACACGATAGCTTTTCACTTTTATTTTTAGGTAGATCAGTTTCAGGAAAGAGCACTTACAGACAGTGGTTATACAGCAAATGGTTGCTTTAAGACTATCCTTGGAAAAATGTATGTATCTTTAAATATACAGGCCTAAGACTGATGATGTAGAAGACATTTTGATCACGTGTACAAAGGAGCATAATAAGGACATTCATTGCAAAACTGTACTTTTACTTGTAAAAGTACAAAAATTAGAAAGAAGTAAAAATGCCTTCAACAGAAGAGTAGATACATTGTGGCATTGCCATAAATGAACAAATGAAAGCTCCATGTACAAAAGAGGATACATTTCAAAAGCAGAAAGTTGAATTAAAAAGAAGAAAGTTGCAGGATAGCACTAAGATTATGGCAGTATTTAAATAAAACAATGTGTAAAAATACACTTATAGATTCATGCATATTCATGCATATTTAGTAAATACATGAAAATATATTGCATATATGATAATATTCTTTTTAATTCGGGATCTCATTCTGACATCCAGGCTGGAGTACAGTGGCATAATCACAGCTCACCACAGTCTCGATATCCTGGGCTCAAGTGATCCTTCTGCCTCAGCCTTCTGAGGAGCTAGAACCACAGGCATGTGCCACCACATAAAGCCCATTTCTTTTAATTTTTTGTAGAGATGAAGTCTTGCTATGTTGCTCAGGCTGGTTTCAGATTCCTGGGCTCCAGCAATTCTCTGGCCTCGGGCCTCCACAAGTGCAGGGATTACAGGCATGAGTTACCATGTCTGGCCTTAAATGATAGTCTTATCTGAAATGCTAAACACAGGCAACATACGGCCACTCCTTTTAGACAAAAAGAACAGAAAAAAGAATAAGGAAGATAGTAGTCTTAATTAGATCTATGTTGCTTTAATTTTAATAAGAAGAATGTTTTAAAAGATATATATATATATACATATATATATATATATATATCTTGTTAAAATTCGGTAGAGTTGGATTCTGGACAAGTAACTGTCTCATTATTCTGTATTCCCATCTTTCGAAGAAAAATCACATTTAGGAACAAAATATACAGAAATGGAGAATTTCTAGATGAGAGAGATTGATTAAGAAAAGCAAAAACACAATGTGAAAATTTAAATCATAAGTAGATTTTACAAATTTCAATATAAAATAATCTCTAGTTAGGATAATATCATGGAGAAATCAGAAACAAAACTAGCTGGGGGAATTCAAGAAATATATTATACTTATTATACCTTAGTTTCCTCACCTGGAAATTAGGTTAATTAAATGGGAGTCTTTGTATCGCTTATATATGATTAGAAATGGATGGTCATTTGTAAAAATTTTAATGTGACTAAAATATATTTTTGAAGTTATGATAGTTAAGGTGTCCAAATTACTTAGCTGGTTGATTTTGTGAGAATGATTCTTAGAGAGGATTTCCTATGTGGATGACTATATAATAAATGTTTTAGCTTCATTTTTAACTGGAATATATTTAATAACTGTCATTTATTTCACTGAACCTATCTGGTTCATGCAAATATTTTATACCATTTCTATTGTATTTAACACAATATTACTACCTTGTAGCATTTTGATTAAATCTCTATAAATATTTATGTAGATTTTTACTTTTTTTGCATTTTTTTCTTTATTTCAATAGCTTTAGGGGGTATGAATAGTTTTTGGTTTGAGCTTTAGTGTAAACACCACCCCCACCTAGGCATATTATATCTTATAGGTGATAATCCATCTCTCCATCCATTCCTTCTCTCCCCATTATGATTGAAGTGCTCTTTGTAGTAAAAAGCAATTTCAGTTTAAAAGGAGGAAAGATAGGAGATACATAGCTTTATATATATATACATATATATATAATTTCAAGAAAAATTTATGTACATAAATAATTTTAGAAAATATATTTCTGTATCAAGTAGATGGGAATGTTCTAAAATTTTCCTTGTAGTTTTCAAATAATGTTAATCCATAGCCAACTTTACTGTACTCATTCCAAATCATCTCTAGTTCTTCAACAAGAATTAATCAAATTTTTTAAGGAGCTTTTACAATTTTGAGTACTGAAAAAATAACTACAGTACAAAGAAATTACTGGAATTATATCCTTTTGCCACAAACGAATTGACTCACACATTGTTCATTTTTATATCAATTAAATTTCTCTAATGACTCATATCATACAGCGTTTTTTATTTTTTTTATTATTTTCAGCTTTACTGACTACTGTATTTCTCTTTCCTAAATGCTATTTAGGTGTTTAATAAGTATTTCTCTTTTTTTATAATTTTAAAATTTTTTTAATTTTTTTACTTTAAAGATGTGGGGTACAATTCAGAGTTAAGTATATAAATACTCATTATGCAGGCACCCTTGTTGATGAGATGTGCCCCTCCCTCCCCTCTAGCAGTTTTCCTTAACTGCCAATCCCATCCCCCTTCCCCTCACAGTTTCCCATTACTGCCAATCCCTTTCTTATAGTATTATGATAATTGTTCAAGGTGTTTTAAATAAAAGTATCAAAAGCTCGTTATCATACATCCTCCTTCTATCCTTGACACTTGCTTCTTTTGTGTTTTCATGCTGTTAATAGTGTGTTCACTTGCAAATGAATGTAGCAAACATTTACTGAGCATTTGTTATGGACCATATTCTGCTATGCACAGGGCACCAGAATAATGTGATCTTTACTTTATGCAAATCATACTTTAGCATGTAAACTATATATCAACTAATTACTATATGCTGTCATATTTTAAATGATGTTAATATATGAATAAATATATTGTAATAGGCTGTTTTATTTCTTGTTTTTCCTGGGGGGTGGTTGTCTACCTTTATTAAAAAAACAAACAACAAAACTCGTTGCTTGCATAAGAATGGTAAGTAGGAGCATGTGGTCGCAAAAAATTGTGAATATTCACATATTTATTAATTTTGCTTCTGTTTTCTCTATAAAATTATTTCTTTTTTTCAGGTGACAAAAATATTTTGCTTGTTTTGTTTCCCAGAAAATAGCCTAGTGCATCGCACATGAAAAACACCGTAAGTATTTGCTGAATTAATCTAGAAATGTAGCTAACTAGTTACATCACACAAACACACAAGTTATAAAAAATTGCTAAGAACTCAATTCAGGTTAAATGCCATAAATTAATAGTGAAACAAATTACAAACAGAAAAAAGTTGGAAGTGAGTTCCAATTTAATTTGGCATTAATTATGATTCCAAAGTAAAATAAAATTCTGTTTTGCCTCAATTAAAAATTCTTATAATTCCCAGATTAACTAATTAGAAAATTTTCACTAAATTTCAAATTTTAAAGGAAAATAGAGACTTACATAAAAATGTATTTTGAAGGTATTTTGTTTTTGCTTTTGCATTTTTTACATTTTGTCCTATCTTCATCTTATCTTGTATCTTCTTAATTCTGCCAATTTCAAATTAGCTTATGTGTGACCTATAGGATTATTCCTTTAATTTAATTGAATGTCACTTAGATACATTTCCCCCACTTTACAAATTTTCAAACACTTGAGGGATTGCTAAAGAAGTGCAAAGTGTGAAATCATTTTCTCAAATTTTTGAAATCACCTTTCAAGGAGATATTAAATGTGTAAATTAATACAATGAAATAAATGTGTAAAAGATAAATATGTAGAAAGTGTACAGCAACTTGAGATGAGACATAAGAAATGTCTTTACATATCTTTGTAATAAACTCATTTTAATATTTTTTACTCAGCGACTTAACTGAATGCTGATTTGTGCCATGCAATGTGCTGGGTTCTACTATAAGAATAAGAAACATGTAATTTTAAAAGGTTTTCCATACACAAGATTTAAAAACAATATCACATTAAAAATAAATTTATTTTTGTATTTTCTCTTATTATTAAACATACATATGACACCAACTTTTACAATGAGGTGCACATATGTTATTTTGTTTTGAAAGCACATTAATTCCTAGTTGTCTAAAAGTTTTTAAAAATAAATATTAGTGGTGAATTTTGTTGAAGGCCTTTTGATAATTTATCAAGATGATTCTGCAATTTTTCTATTTAAATATAGTATAATAATGAACTAATATTAATATATTTTCTAATATTGAACCATTCTTGAATTTCTGAGAGAACATATACTTAATTTTGGCATGTTATTTTTTACTATGATTTCAGAATTTCCTAATATTTTGTTAAATTTTATTGATATATTATATGCATACAGAAAAATGTACATATCAAATCTATACAAATTAATGATGAATATGTTTACTTATTTGAGTTGGATTCTCACTCTGTCACCCAGACTGGAGTGCAGTGGCCGCTCCCGGCCACTGCAGCCTCGACCTACTGGGCTCTGGCGATTCTTCCGCCTCAGACTTCCAAGTTGCTGGAACTACAGGCGCGTGCTACCATGCCCGGCTAATTTTTAATTTATTGTAGAGATGAGGTCTCGCCAAATTGCCCAGGTGGGTCTCGAACCCGCAGGCTCAGGCAATCCACTCACCTCGGTCTCCCAAAGTGCGGGATTACAGGCTGAGCCACCGAGCCCGGCCGATGAATATGTAAGAATTGAACACATACCTGCAACAGCTGCCATATGAAGAGAAAACATTACTCCATCTGCTTGAAAGTACACATTACAATTTCCTTCAAACAGTAAACTATGCCCTGCCTCTATTCAAGAGTGATCATTATCCTTCCTTCTAACAACACAGATTGGTTGTACTTGTTTGGGTAATTTACATAAATTGAAACATAGATTAAATAATATTTATGTTTGGATTCTTTTACTCAGCATTGCATGCACTTGTAACAGATTCCTATCAACACTATTTAGTAATTATTGCACAAATATTATATTTATCCATGCGATTCATGGATATTTCATTTGTTTCCAGTTTGGGCTATTAAAAAAAGAGGGCTATAGAAGTGTGGGGGCTGCTATGAACTTTCTAATAAAAAGTTCGGGTGAACATATAATATTTCTGTTGAATATGTACCTAGAGCTAAAATTTCTGTGTTATAAGTGATGTGTCTCTTTAGCACTAATATTTAATGCTTAGGAGTTTTAGATAATAATTTTACCAAATTATAATCTCTTCAGTCTCTGAGCATATCAGTTGCTGTTCATCTTCATAAAAATCTGCAATCTTCTTTTGTTGTCTGAACAAATTGTAAAGGTGTATGGTGGTATCTAGTCATTGTTTTATCTAACCTTTTCTTGATGAATAATAAAATTGAGCACTTTTAACATATTTAGTAATCACCTGTAAATCCTTCTTTGAAGTAATTTTTTTCAAGGCTTTTGCCAATTTTTCTACTAGATTTTTTTATTATTTTTACTTACTAACATGTATTATCTTTATTATTCAAGATGCAAGTCATTTATTGGATATAGGTATCATAAGAAAGTTATCTAATTCTGTTGGTTAATTTTTACCTCCTTTATGGTGTCTCTTGATAATAGAAGTTCATATTTTCACAATAGCCTTGGTTATAATTTTCTGTTTATTATACTGCTGTATATTGTGTCCTTTTTTAAAGAGTTGCTTTTACTATGGATGTTTGACTTTTTAATGTCTTTATTTTTATCTTTTATTTTTTTATTTTAAAGATGTGGGGTACAATTCAGGGTTAGGTATGCAAATGTTCATTATGCAGGTACCGTTGTTAATGAGGTGTGCCATTCCTTCCCCAGGCAGTTTCCCACTACTGCCAATCATTCTGTTATGGTATTACATAATTGTTCAAGGTTTGCTAATGAGTGAGAACATGTGATACTCAGTTCTTTGTTTCTGTGAAAGATCACTCAGTATTGTTTACTCTAAGATTCACAGATTGCTGTGAAGTTCATGATTTTGTTGTTCTTTATGGCTGCATAATACTCCATCGAGTATATGTACCACATTTTTAAAATCATGTCCTCTTTTGATGGGCAGCACGGTTAGTTCCATGTTCTTGCTACTGTGAACAATGCTGCGGTAAACATATGTGTGCAGGTATCTTTTTGATAGAGTGATTTGAGTTCTTCCAGGCATATTCCCAGTAGGGGGATTGTGAGGTAGTATGGAAGGTTGATTGTTAGATCTTTCAGGAATTGCTACACTGTTTTCCATAGAGGCTGTACTAGTTTACACTCCCACCAACAATGTAGAAGCGTTCCCTTTACGCTGCATCCTCTCCAGCGTCAGTTGTTTTTTGAGATATTGATGATAGCCATCCAGACTGGAGTTAGGTTGTATCTCAGTGTAGTTTTAATTTGCATTTCTTCGATGACTAGTGAGGCTGAACAATTTTTCATGTATCTGTTGGCTGCCTGTATGTCTTCTTTTGAGAACTGTCTATTCATATCTTTTGTCCACTTTGTAATGAAGCTGTTTGTTTTTTTCTTTTTTAAAAAAAATAATTTATTTATTATAAAGATGTGGAGTATAATTCAGGGTTGTGTATACAAACATTGATCATGCAGTTACCCTTGTTGATGATGTATGCTCCTCCCTCTCCTACCAGTTTCCACCAGCTACCAATCCCATCCCCCACTTCCCCTGACAGTTTCCGCTACTGCCAATCACATTCTTATAGCAATATAATTATTCAAGGTAAACTTATGAGTGAGAACATATAGAACGCAGTTTCTTTGTTTCTGTGATAAATCACTGAGTGTGATCGACTCCAAATCCATCTAATTTGCTGCAAAGTCCATATATTTGTCCTTCTTTATGGCTGCATAATATTCCATTGTGTATATGTACCACATTTTTTTAATCCAGTCCAGCTTTGATGGGCAACACGGTTGGTTCCATGTTTTTGCTATTGTGAATAGAGTTGCTACAAACATACATGTGCAGGTATCTTTTTTGTAGAATGATTTGAGTTCCTGCTGGGTCATATGGAAGATCAATTTCTAGTTCCTTCAGAAATTGCCACACTGTCTTCCAAAGAGGTTGTACTAGTCTGCATTCCCACCAGCAGTGTAGAAGTGTTCCTTTTTCTCCGCAACCCTGCCAGCATCTGTTGTTGTTTATTTTATTAATGATGGTCATTCTTACTGGGGTTAGATGGTATCTCAAAGTGGTTTTGATTTGCATTTCTCTAATGATGAGTAAAGCTGAGCACTTTTTCATGTGTCTGTTGGCTGCCCATATATCTTCTTTTGAGAAGTGTCTATTCATGTCTGTTGCCCACTTTTTAAAGGGGCTGTTTGTTTTTTCCTTTTGGTGTGTTTGAGTTCCTTGTAGATCCTAGATGTTAGGCCTTTGTCAGATATACAGTTGGCAATTTTTTTTTTTTCATTCTGTGGGCTGTCTCCCTGCTCTCTTGATGGTTTCTTTGGCTTTGCAGAAGCTTGTCAGTTTAATGAGATCCCACTTGTCTATCTTATCTTTTATGGCCTGGGCACTTGGAGTTTTGATCAGGAATCGGTTGCCAGTTCCAACTTCCATAATAGTGTTTCCTGCATTTTCTAAGGTTCTTATAGTTTTCTTTTCAGCATGTTTGAGTTCCTGGTAGATCCTAGATGTTAGGCCCTTGTAAGACATACAGTTGGCAAATACTTTTTCCTTGTCTGGGCTGTCTCCCTGCTCTCTTGATGGTTGCTTTGGTTTTGTAGAAGCTTGTCAGTTTGATGAGGTCCTACTTGTCTGTCTTATCTCTTATGGCATGGGCACTTGGGGTTTTGAACAGAAATTGGTTGTCAGTTCCAATTTCCATAAGGGTGTCTACTGCCTTGTCCAAGGCTCTTATAGTTGGAGGTTTTATATTTAGGTCTTTGATCCATTTAGAGTTGATTTTTGTGTATGATAGATGGGGATCTTGTTTTAATCTTCTGCATGTGATGAGCCAGTTGTTTCCTGTTAATTGTTTTTTTTTTCCATAGCATGTAGTCTCTTATATTTTTCATCAAAACGTGCATTATTTACCTTTTACATCTATAATCTATCTGGAATTATTTTCTGTGCATAATGTGAGGGAAGGAATAAAATAAATTTGTATCATAAGAATATAAATTTAACCAGGACAAAGTTTTTCATTTTCCCCATTGTACTACAGGGTTATCTTTGTTATTACTGACATTTTTTGGTAGTGTGTCCTTTTTAACTGATGGCTTTATTTCATCTAAATGCGCAAAATACATGCATATGTGTTCTGTATATGTCCTTAGTATCTTTTGAATTACTGTGGGTCTTATAGGATATCATGACTTTCATTTCAGATATTGGTCATTTGTGTCTTTTTTTTTTCTATTTTTCTAGAGGTTTTTTGATTACAGTGGGCTTCTCAAAAATATTTATTTTTGTTTCAAAGTTTCTAACTAAAATTGTGCGTTTATCTATTTCTTCTCTCAATGCTGTTAATGTTTGTCCCTGTTGTAAAGTCCATGCACATTTAGAATTTGTATGTCTTCTTCATAAATTGAAGAATTGATATTTTTATCATTATATAACTTCCCTCTAAGTTTCTGGCAATTCTAATTTCCTTTGCACCAAAGACTTATTTATTTGATCATAATATTGCCACTTCAGATGTATTTTTATTACTGTTTAAATGGTATCTATTTCTCTTCCTTTCACTTGTAACTTATCTATATATTTACTTTTAAAATTTACTTTTAAATAAAATATAATTGGGCCATGTACTATTTTATAAAAATCTTTCAATCTTTCTGTGTTACTTGGTATATTTAGATATTTGTAGTTAATGAAATTATTAATATATTGGATGTTTGTGTCCTCTTTTTAAAAATATTTTCCTCTCATCTACCTTTATATAAATTATTTTTAACTTTTTAAAGAATTTTATCTTGATTTTGAGTAATTTTTTGGTTTTATTGGATTCTCTAGGGATTTCAGTACAAATACATTACTTTTTCTAGTCTTTCAGTATCAAAATTTTACTACTTTAAATGGAATATAGAAATCTTATTACCATTCAGATTCTTTTACATTCCCTCCTTTATACTATAATCTTGTTAGGTATTTATTTGATAAACACTGAGAACATTAAATAAGGACATAATTTTTACTTTCAATGGTGAAATATGTTTTTAAAAACTCAAAGGGAGAAGAATAGTCTACTGTATTTACTCACGTGTTTATCCCCCTTTTTCTTGCTCTTTCTTAATTTCTAGTTTTTAAAATTTTCCCTTTTTATGCTTTTTAAGGAATTTTATTTGCTAATTTACTTAAGTCATGTATACTAATGAAAATTTCTTTAGCTTTTTAAAATCTGATAATGTGTTTATGTTTATCGCTGAAGGATATTTTCACTGGAAACTGAGTTTTGGCTACATATTTCTTTTCTTTCAATACCTAAAAATATCATGCCTCTTTTTTTCTGTACTCCATAATTTCTGACCAGATATCTGTTGTCATTCTAGTTATATTTTTATTTTTTCCATCAATAATACATTGTTTCTCTCTGGCTGCTTTCAGTAATTCTTTTTTTCTATTTAGTTTTCAGAAGTTTTATGATGGTGTTGTGTAGCATGTATTCATTCAGATTTATCCTGTTAGGTGTGCTAAGCTTCTTGGCTCTCCTAGCTTCTGTCTTTTACTAAATTTGGAGACTTTTAGTTTCTATGTTTTTTAAAATTCGTTTTCAGATCCACATTGTCTCTTCTTCAAGGACATCAAATTGCATGAGAGATAAATTCTTTTTTAGTGTCCCACAGATTCCTGAGTCTGCATTTTTAAACATATTTTTTTAAATATATTTTCTCAAAAAAAATGTTTTCTCTCTTTTATTCATGCTGGATCATTTATATTGATTTATCTTTAAGTCCACTGATTATTTATTCTTTGGTCATCTACACTATAATATTAAGCCCTTTCAACGTTCTATTTCAATTATCATATTTTTCAGCTCTAAAATTTTCATTTGTTTATTTTTTATACCTTCTATTTCTTTGTTAAAATTTCCTATTTAACTCTTCAAACATTAAAAAAAGTAATTATTATTGGGAACATTTTTTTTTTGACAGCTGCATTAAAATTCATGCTAGGTAATTCTAACATCTGTGTCACCCTAGTTTTCCCATCTGGTAATTGTTGTTTTTCATCTGAGCTACTATTTCTCTGGTTCTTGGTATAATAAATAATTTTCAATTATATGCTGAAAATTTTAGGTATTATGAGACTCTTGTTCTAGTTATGTTTCTATTTTAGATGAAAATAAGTCTATTTAAGTTTAGAAAACCTACTATTACATATGGCTAAATGTCAATTTAGTTTTCAAAGTCTTTGCTGTGCTATTCTGGTCTTTTTAGCTTGCATGCTATCCAGAATCCAATCTAAAACCTAGTCAGTATTCCACACTGTAGATCACTTTTCAAACTCTTCACACTGTTAATTCTGATTGGCTCGAACATTGGTCAGTTGGGGGTTCTACTGAGAACTTAATGTGCAAATTTACAAATCCTTTTCTCTAGCTTGCTTCTCTCTGTTATTTTCCTCCACACTCTAGTTGAAACTGAAGGTTTGTTGCCTCATCATTGAAAGGTGGGAATAAACATGATCTTCATGGCCATATTCCCATGATACATTTATTTACTTTTTTTTACAAGAAGCATAAGCCTTAAAATATAGTAGGATATTTTCAATATTTTGCAATCATATACAAAATTTTGCACTATAAGTTTTATACCTAATTGACTTCAACTATGTCATGGAGAACTATATTAAAAGTATTGCTGATCCTAAGATATTACTCAATTATTCTTTACAGAAAAGGAGAAGCTTCACACACCATGTTATTACAAACAACTTTTGTAAAGATATTTTTGTTAGATAAAATTTAAAATAAAATATCTAAAAATAAAATATCTAAAATGTATAAGTATAACAATAATTCAAATATATATATGTATATATATTCAGGAAGAATTTCAGCATCTTTAAAAGTTTAAAATAGCATTTAATTTGATGTAAGAGTCTTCCAAGTAAAGAACTTTAGCAGATATTGAGTTACATTTTTACAAATAAAAATGACAATAATTTCACATATTCATGAAACATTTTTATAATATAATTTTGATTTCTATTAATAGTTATTTGGAATGATAAACAAAGTAAGAGCACAGTGATTTTTTTAAAGTAAATTATACATAAGGTTAGCTAGGTGGAAAACATAACAATAGGTTTTAACATTTCTAAATCTTAGAAGTGTAGAACCTTGGCTGGTAGGGCTGTGTTCCATCTAGAAAACTAAACGCCAACAGGAACTCTTGGTCTGTGTAACTAAGGGGATACTTTTGATGCTGCTTAGACCTTCCCTTCCCTTAGACCTTCTCAGGCTTAGCTAAGAACTATTTTGGTTCTGTTCCAGACAACCGCAAGAAAGCAAATACCACAATAAAGCAAGCCACACAAACATTTTGGTTTTCCAGTGCATATAAAAGTTACTTTTATACTATACTGTAGTCTGTTAAGTGTGGGATAGCATTATGTCTAAAAACAATGTATGCAGTTTAATTTAAAAATACTTTATTGCTAAAAAATGCTGACAGAGACACAAAATAGACACATGCTGTTGGAAAAATGGCGCCAATAGACTTGTTCAATGTAGAATTGTCACAAATCTTCAATTTGTAAAAACACGATATATGCTAAGTGAAACAAAGTAAAGTACAATAAAATGAAGTGTGCCTGTGCTTGGCATTGTTCAATTAAACATAGATGCCCTTTAAAAAATTATTTTATTGCAACCTCCAGTAATGATCTTCTTCTAAAACCCAGCAATATTAGAATGCCTAATTCAGAAGGTCAACCATTTTAAGTCTCCACTTCTTACTGAATTTTAAGTTGCTATCAGTGTAATCTGAATTGCATAATAACACCTTGTCTTAATTCAACAGTGTGGCTTTCTAAATTAACACTAATTTAATTTGATGCCCAAATAAAAAAATAACAATTGAATTATATTTTTGCCGGTGATAAATTCACCACAGTACAATGGGCAAATCCAAGCTCTGCACTTCAAGGCAAGGTCGATACAATTTATACAAAGGAAATACAAATTTAGTTGAATTAAGAAAATGTCAGAGGAATTTCTTAGTTCTGTTAAGAGTGGTGCCAGTATATCTCAGATTAAAAAAAAAAAGTCCTCACCAAGCTTGCTGGCTCAACCTGTAATCCCGCGCTTTGGGGGCTGAGGTGAGTGGATTGCCTGAGCCCGCGGGTTCGAGACCCGCCTGGGCAACTTGGCGAGCCCTCATCTCTACCATAAATCAAAAATCAGCGGGCGTGGTAGCACGCGCCTGTAGTTCCAGCTACTTGGAAGGCTGAGGTGGAAGGATCGCCGGAGCCCAGCAGGTCGAGGCTACCTGTGGTCGGGAGCAGCCATTGCACTCCAGTCTGGGTGACAGAGTGAGACTCCAAATCAAAAAAAAAAAAAAAAAAGAAAGAAATCCTCACACAGAGACTGAGATTGAACAGAAAATGATCTAATTTGTCATATTAGCCATTTGAATTGCCAATATAGTGAATATACTTTAGTTTGAATGAAAACCTTTTCCTAAATATGCACATTTTGAGTACTTCATGGTAAACCCCCCTTATTCACAGCTTCACTTTCTGCTGTTCCAGTTAACTATGGTCAGCCATGGTCTAAAAATATTAAATGAAAAATTACACATATCAGCAAGTTATAAGTTTTAAATTGTTCACCATTCTGAGTAGCATGTTAACATCTCATCCCATCCTGCACATAAATTCTCCCTTTGTTGAGCATATTCACACTACTTATGCTGCCTAACAATTAGATGGCTTAATAGTCATCTGAGATATCAGATCAACTGTTGTGGTACCTTAGTGCTTGGGTCTTAGTTCCCCATAATTTTACTTAATAATGATTCAAAAGCACAAGAGTAGTGATACTGGTTTATTGTTATAATTGATCTATTTTATTATTAGTTATTGCTAATCTCTTACTGTACCTAATTTATAAATTAAACTTAATCTTAGATAGGCATGTATAGGAAAAAACATAGTATGTGTGTGTGTGTGTGTGTGTGTGTGTGTGTGTGTGTGTGTATGTGTACATATACATACATATATATGCAGATAAGAGGGGACTACTCCTGCATATATATAAAATTATGGACCATGGTTCTTACAATTCTATTAGTTAGTTTGTACTGAAGAGAAATGTGATCACATATTAAAATATAGTGCATTTGGGATATATACAACCATAAATATTCTTGTGAGTGTCTCTGCTAATTCTTGAAAGAGGTTGCATCAGGAATATGGTGGATCTTGAGAGAAGTTCAGCTGTGCTACTTGAAACTTATTCTCTGAAGCAGCTTGGAGCAGATAAATGTGTATAGGACCTAACACTCTTTTGGGGTACCATAAACCAGACCATTTCATTTGTCTTATTTAGAGTTCAATTATAGAATCACCAGTATATCAGTTTAAGGCAAATCAAAGCTCAGTATTTTGATATCTAAAGGTATAATTTTATGTTATGATCATAAACCTTGTTACTGAAAGTTGCCTCCACAAATTTTTTAAAAGTATTTAATAAAGTGAGCTTGGGTAATTATATTTCAACAGTTAGAACTAACAGACATTAAATCTAAGCTTCTTGAACCATTTCAGTGTAACTGAGCACATGCTGTCCATGGTGAATTATAAGTCACTCTATGTGCTCAGTTTCAAAGAAAAATGTTCATTTCACTCAACCTCAGTACCATTGCTTTGTTTCGTTTTTATAGCATCTAACAGATTTTGTCATCTGAAAATTTATATTGCTGCAAAACTGGCAGAAAAGAACTGAGAAAAGAGTATATGAGGCAGTTTAAAGCAACCCTGAATGATGCAAAGCTCAATCAAAGAAGGACACATGAACCTCCTCTAGCTTACTACCTTGGTCTGAACTGTTTAAAACATGCTACACTGAGACGGTGGTGCATCTCACTCACACACAGAGAGAATAACATGAACTTCTGATAACATTTATAGAAGTGGTTTATATAAATGACAGACACATACACACACACACACACACACACACTTCAATATGACTGAATTTTCAAAAGAGAGCTAAGTGAACATAAACACTAGTATGCACAGCTTTATTACTATGTAATAATATAATAATATTAGGGATTCTTGTCGAGTAGGCACAATTTATTCTTTTCTTCAACTAACATACTATATGAAGTAGCTATTTCATGCCAAGTACTGTGAAAACACAGAAGACACTAAGTGAACTTGATCTTTACACTGCTGATAAGAAATGCTAAGGAAGGTCTCCCAAGTTCTAACAAAAGAACACATAATATGAAAATATATTGAAAGTATATTCAAAATATAACTCACTAGTTAAGCTAAATATGTAGTCAAATTCAGAACACCTTAATACTATAAAGTTGTTATGTAAATCATTCTTGCCTCTAACAATTAAAAGACAAATGCATTAAAAACAAGTATACCTATAAATATTTGGTTAATAGATGCACAAGATAATTAGATGTATAGTATGACACAAATAGCATAATATGTGGTGAAGGGATAAGTAAATTTGTAGAGTCTTTGTACATAATGGAAGTTAAGGCAATTTTAGCTTAAATTAGTACATTATAATAATAATATAATATGTTTTAATGCAAGCTTTATGATGACCACAAAAATAAAACTACTGGTAGATACATAAAAGATAAAGAGAAAGGAGTCAAAGCACAGTACTACAAAAATGCAACAAATCACAAAGAAAAAGAGCAAGATTTGAAGACAGGAACAAAATAACTACAAAACATTCAGCAAAAAATTAACAAAATGCTCCAAGCAAGTTCTTATCTACCATGATTACTTTAAATGTAAATGGAGAATATCATTCAATCAAAAGACAAAGATTGTCTGAATGGATTTAATATGCTGGCTACAAGAGAACCATCTAACCTTTAGAACACACATAGACTGAGAGTGAGGGGGTTGAAACAATATATCCCAGGCAAATTGTAACCGAAAAATAGCAGGAGAGGCTGTACTTAGACAAAATAGACTTTTAGCAAACAAAACAAAACAAAACAAAACAAAATGGTACAAAGAGATGAAATGTCATATTATGCTAAAGAGGTCAAGTCACTAATAAGATATAACAATTTTAAATATGTACGCAACCAACATTGAAGTACCTAAACATATAAAGCAAATGTTAATAGATCTGAAAGATGAGATAAAGTGCAATACAATAATAGTAGGGGACTTCCATACTCCACTTTCAATAACGGATAGATCATTCAGGCACAAATCAATAAGGAAATTGTGGACTTGAACAAAACATTAGACCAAATGGACCTAACAGCCATATATAGAACATTTCACTCAGCAGCAGCAGAATACACGTTCTTCTCAAGCTCACAAAAAACATTCTTCAGAATGGATGATATGTTAGCATACAAGACAAATCTTCACAAATTTGAGAAGATTGAAAACACTGCCTATGGTTAAATACAAAGATAAGAGGAAGTCATATTTCATATGGAAATGCCATCAGTGATCAGTGTTGTCTAGAGTGATTATAATATACATTCTTGGTCTAATTTTTTAATAAATGAAGAAGGAGGAGTGTAAGGAAAAGGAAGAATAGGAGAAAAAACAAAGAGGGATGCCACATTTGAAATGTCGATAAGCAGATCACTAATGATTTGCTAATCCTCTATTTCTCTATGTAAAAGTTTGAAGAAAAATCATGTGGTTCCTGCCTGCTTCACTTGGTTGTAGAAAATATCAAATTTGGTAAATATGTAAAATATTTCAGCACATATTTCTATATTCCATTTAAGTAGTGCCATGATATTTTACAAATAGAGATGCATGTTAGTTGGCCAGGATGCAGTAATTTATACATTTTATCAAGAATTTATTGTTCCTTTTTATGAAGAGTTAGTGATTGCTTTTGCTTCCTCTGATTCAGAATTTCAGAAAGGGTTGTTTTCCATAGTTTATAGCCCCTGGGAAAGGGGAGAGCACATAAAAACAAAATGTGAGGCATAATAATTTTTTATTTATTTTTATTTTATTCTTTTATAACATATTTATTATATAGTTGTGGGGTACAAGTGAGGATTTACTACTAAGTAGGCTGTATGCAAGTGAATTTTAAGCTTCTAGGTGGCCCTCAGTCCTGCTGCTTTCTTTTAAATTGTCAAATTCTAAAAGGAAAACATATTTGTTTATGCAATACTGTGGCTTAAATATATGGGGCCATTTCAATGCTTGAAACATTTATTTAAAATATTCATTTATTCTTTATGAAATAAATATCTATTGCAAGCTTATGCTAGTGAGTAAAATTCAAAGTAAACTTAAGAAGGTTTCTTGCTAGTCAGGAATCTGTAAACCAACCCTGATTTCTGGGTCTGTCAACAAAGATCAAACTGTGGCAACTTGATGCAATGGTTAAGATTACAAGTTTGAATGCAGGCAGGCAGTTTAAACTATCCTAGTAAAATATCTAATTAAAAATCTAAAATGGTTATAAAAGCTTGCTTGACATAAGTAACTTCATTTTGTTAAAATCCTCCACGTTAACTGCTTGTCTGACTTAAAAATGACACCCCCAGTGTGTACATGTAATTGTTGTAATGTTCCCATGACCACAGATCCACATCCTTGTCCTGCCTGGGTGGTTCCCTCAACCATTTGAAAATTCCCTTGCTACAAGTTCCACATAACTGTATGCTTTGTTAGCGGAAATCAGATGTTGCGCCAAGAGATGGTTCCTTGCAAAATTCCCCTGCCACATCCCCATATTTTATTCCTACATTTTGTTCCCTTTTGTTCTTAGTTCCTTGTTTCCTCACCCTCCTGCTATGTAGCCCACTTGTGGTTTTTGCCTTTATAAGCTTCTTGCTTGTTTCACCTGGGGTCGAGAGCTTTCTTGGCATGAGCCTACTCTTGACCATGTGCTATTAAAGGACTCATAATTCAAACTCAGTGTGCTGACAATTCTCCTTTATTGCAGTTCAGCTATGACATTTGGAGGCCCCAGTGAAATAATTGCCGGCTTGAGTGGCAGCTTCACTCTGACTCTCCCCGGCTTGGTGGAGAGGTTGCAGGGGAGGACCTCCTGAGTCATATCAGGGCCCCTTGACCTCTCATCTGGCTTGGAGGGAGGTGGAAAAACTGCTGGCAGCTTATCACCTCAAAAAGAACCTGAGTCCATCTGCATTCTCCTAGGAGGTAAGAATCTGTATTGTTCTGTTTGTGGCCACAATTCTGTATAAGGGAGTCATGGCCTGATGAGGTTGCCATTTGGACACTATTCATTAGGTCAACATGTTGGCTGAACAGAGTCCTCTGGTTTTCTGCCCTGAGGTTGTTTCAGGGATCTGTAACTCTTCTGACTTTGTCCAGATGTGCCCTGTCTGTCATTATGTTTTAACTGTTTGCTTGTTGTTTGCTCATTGTTTATTATGGGTTCACAGAATTCATGACCTGTCAGTCCTCTGGAAAGTATGTTGAAAAATTTCTCTGTTGCCTTTGCGGAGGACTACGGTGTCTACCTTTCAAAAGACAGACTCTGGACCCTCTGTAAAATAGATTGGCCTGCATTTAATGTAGGTTGGCCCTCTACTGGGTCTTTAAATGTTCATGTTACTAAGTCTTTTTTGAAGATTGTCACAGTGACTCCTCGTCAGCCAGACCAGTTTCCCTATATCGACCACCCCCTTGGTTAAAGATATGCTCTTTTGAAACTCAGGACCCTTCCCATAAACCACACAACATGGAGACAGAGCTTCAAAGTTAAAAACAACAGGGTGCTATATACAAAGGCCCCTGACTAACTCTTCAAGGAAAACTTGTTTTACCTGTGTCTCAAGAGAATGAAATCTTGCCAAAATCCACTGTTCTCAGAGAAACCATAGGTTTTAACCTCCCTGGTAAAATCAATCATGCACACTCATCGTCCCACCTGGAATAATTGCCAATACCTCCTTTTAACCCTATTTACTTCTAAGAAGCCAGAACGCATTAGAGCTGAGGCTAAAAAGTCTGTCCTGGCCTCAGCAGCTGGTACAGAGGAGAAAATTCAGAAAATGTTAGAGGAGATTTTCCCTCCTGTTGCCTGCATTGGGACCCTAACACTTTGGCAGGATCTAAAACATTAAAAAAAGCTTATCACTGAACTCTATTAGCAAGTTTGAAGGGGGCAGTCCAGAAACCTATCAATCTTTCTAAAACCACTGAGATTCTTCAAGGATCTGAGGAATCTCCAGGGGTGTTCCTTGAGTACCTCCAAGATGTGTTTCAGACCTATACCCCTTTTAATCCCTTGGCTCCTGAGAATGCTCAAGCTATCAATTTAGCATTTGTGGCTCAAGCAGCTCTGGACATCTGGAAAAAGTTACAGAAACTTGAGGGCTTTGCAGGAATGAACATTTCTCAGCTGCTTGAAGTAACCCAAAAGGTTTTTAATAACCGAGATGCTGAGAAACAGAGACAGGCAGTACAGGCAGCCTACAGAGCTGCAAGAAGACAAGTCAAAATCCTGGTAATGGCCCTCCAAGCCTGGGAATGGATTCCAAGTCCCCTAGTAAAGAATCAGATAACCAGAAGGGCCAGAAGGGTCAGAAAATTGGACCTATATGGCTGGTAAATAACCAGTGTGCCTATTGTAAGGAACTAGGACATTGGATCAAAGATTGTCCCAGCTACCCACAGCAAGAGGACCCTAAGTCAATTCTGATCCTGCCCTCTGCTGAAGAGACTGAACATAACTCGGTCTGAAGAGGCCTGGGCTCTTTGTCCTTAGGCCCCCAAGAGCTCATGGTAACTGCTGCTATTGGGGGCCACCCAGTTTAACTTTTAGTGGACACTGGGCAGAGCACTCAGTTCTAAAGTCACCATTGGGACCTATGTCAAAAAAACAGATCTTGGTCCAGGGGGCAATGGGGGAAATTACTAGTTGCAAATTGACTTCTAACTGGACTGTCAGTTTGGGACAGAAATGGGTCACCCATTCATTTCTCCTAGCTTTGAACTGCCTGTTCCCTCTTATGGACCAGGACGTACTTCAAAAGGTAAGAGCCACCATTGTGGTTTCACCTGACAAAACTGAAATGTTTGTTCCTACTGCCTATCAACTGTTCTGCTTTCTGAAGATTGTCTTTTAGCTTCTTCTAAATCCCCTGCTGAAAATGCCTCATCAAGTTTACTTCTACAGTTACAACAGGAGTTTCCTTCATTCTAGGCAGAAACCAACCTGCCGGGATTGGCAAAACATCATCCTCTGGTTATGGTAAGTCTTCTGGCATTGGCTACCCCTATTTGTGTTTGTCAATACCCCATGAGTTTACAGACCTGGAAAGAAATTGCTTCTCACATCAAAAGACTCTTAACAGCTAATATTCTAACACCATGTAAGTTGGCATGGAATACTCCCTTCTTGCCAGTTCAAAAACCAGGAACTTTTGACTACCAACCAGTTCAAGACTTAAGGGAGGTCAATAAGCGGGTTAAAGCCATCTATCCTCTTGTTCCCAACCCATACAGATTACCCAGCCTGCTTCCCCCTCAACATCAGGTATATACTGTGCTGAATTTAAAAGATGCCTTATTTTCTATCCCTTTTTCCCCTGTCAGTCAACCCATCTTTGCTTTTGAATGGACAGAACCTGACTCAGGGGACACCAGTCAGCTAACTTGGACCCAGTTACCACAGGGTTTCAAGAACTCCCCGACCTTTCTTGGGGAAGACTTGCAACAGGGTTTGTTAGGGTTCTGTGCCTCATACCCTAAATGTACTTTACTCCAGTATGTGAATATTCTCTTGCTTGTGGCTGCAGACTTGGATACTTGTTTAAAAGATACTAAGGTTCTGTTGCAGCTCCTCCAAGATTTGGGTTACCCTTGTGTCAGTGAAAAGGCACAGCTCTGCTCAACCCAAGTTTCCTACCTGGGGTACAGGCTAAAAAAAGGGTAAGCAAGCCCTGACCTCAGCCTGGAAAGAAGCCATTCTTCAAATTCCCACACCAACCACAAAGCAACAGGTACGGGATTTCCTGGGGGCAGCAGGATATTGCTGGCTGTGGATCCCAGGATTTGCTAAAATTGCCAAGCCCTTGCATATGGCTACTGCAGGAGATCAGTCCCTAAAATGGACTGCTGCTGAGGAACAGGTGTTCCAGCAGTTAAAAACAACTCTTACCCAAGCCCCAGCTTTAGCCCTCCCGGATGTTACCAAGCCCTTCAACTTGTTCATTCATGAACAATGAGGAATTGCAAAAGGGGTCTTCACTCAGATCTTAGGACCCTGGAGGAGACCAGTGGCTTACTTGCCAAAGAGACTGGACCCAGTGACCTCTGGCTGGCCCTCTTTTCTCCAGGCCATTGCTGCCATGGCCATACTAGTTAAGGAAGCAGAAAAATTAACTTTAAGCCAAAACCTGGCTTTAACTGTTCCCCATGCTGTTGAAACTCTGCTCTGGGGAGCATCTGGCCATTGAATATCAAGCTCATGCATCACCCAGTATCAAAGCCTCCTACTTGACCAACCTAGACTAACTTTCTCTCCTAACCAATGCCTCAATCTGGCCACCCTACTGCCCGATGGTAACCCAGAAATGCCAGTTCATGACTGTGAAGACATGTTGGACATCTCTCAGGCCAGTTGGCCCTATCTTCGGGACACTCCCTTAAGCCAGGCTAATGCTGACCTGTTCACAGATGGTAGCAGCCTCGTAATAAAGGGATTCCACAAGGTTGGTGCAGCTGTAACCACAGCTCATGATGTAATCCAGTCACAGGCATTGCCTCAAGGTACCTCAACTCAAAAAGCTGAGTTAATTGCTCTAACTCGGGCCCTGTGCTGGGGAACAGAAAAGCAGGTAAACATCTTCACTGACAGCCGGTATGCCTTTGCTACACTCCATGTGTATGCAGTAATCTATAAGGAATGAGGTCTTCTTACCATGACAGGTAAGACTATAAAAAACAAGGAAAAAATCTTAGCCTTCCTAAAGTCTGTATGGCTCCCTAAAGAGGTATCTGCCTTCATTGCAGGGGACACCAAAAATCAGACACTCCAAAGCAACTCAAAATCACCTGCCAGACCAGGCAACTTGAGAGGCAACAGAACTTCCAGGTGAGCCCCTGGCTATCTTGCTAACTAAAACTTTTCCAGCTTTTTCTCTTCCCAAACTGCCTACCTATACCCAAGATGAGAAGGAACAGGTGAACCTAGTGGGAGCTTCTAAAACTTCACTGGATGGTAAATCAAGAAGTCTAAAGTTATTTTACCTAAAGGCCTCGGTCACTTCTTGGTAAAACAACTACATTCTACTACTCACTTGGGAAGTACCAAAAAGACTGAGCTGTTAAACTGTTTTTTATCATATTAATGACTTGAAAAGCATAGCTGCAACGGCAGCCACCATGTGCCCTGCCTGTACCCAAGTCAATGAAAAGCAAGGACCCAGACCCCCGGACGGCATCAGGGCCTGAGAATTAGACCCCCCCCAAAAAAGGAAAATAAACTTCACAGACATAAAACCTCCCCTTGCAGAGTATGACTATCTACTGATGTTTACTAATACTTTTTCTGGGTAAAAACCTTTGCCACCAAAAATAAAATCGCACTTACAGTTACAAGGTTAAATGGAATTATTTCTAGGTTTGGGTTACCCTCTCTATTGGCTCTATTGGCTCTGATAATGGTCCTGCCTTTACCTCGTTCATAATACAGCTGGTTAGTAAAGCACTAAACATTAGCTGGAAATTACATTGTACTTACTGACCACAAATCTCTGGACAGGTAAAACACATGAACCAGACTCTAAAATCTACTTTAACCAAATTAATAATAGAGACTGGTAAGAAATGGGTAAGCCTTTGCCTGTAGCTGTTCTTCGGGCCTTATGCACCCCATATAAGGTTGGGTTTATCCCACATAAAATCATGTTTGAAAGATCCCCTCCTCTTTTGCCCCGGTTGCGAGATCCCATCCTAGAAAAAATAACTAATCAATCTGTTAAAGTATCTCCAGTCCCTCCAGCAGGTCCAGGCTGCTGTCCACTCTGGCATCCATGCTGTTTTGCCTACTCCACCTTCCACACCTTGTTATCCACTCAAGCCTGGAGATCTGGTTTTTGTCAAGAAATTCCAGAAAGAAGGGCTACCCCTTGCCTGGAAGGGACCTTTTGTCGTCATTATCACTACTCCAACAGTGCTCAAAGTTGACAGGATACCGGCCTGAATTCACCACACATGAGTCAAGAAAGCCACGGAAACTGACGTGACTCCACCAACTCGCTCCATTGACTTGCTACAGTGGCCAGGAACCCTAAATATCTGCTCCCTTGGCTGACAAAGAAAAACAACCCTCAAAAAAAGGCTAAAAAAGACGACATTGCTCCACCTTGCTCAGCCATCTGGACTGCAAGGAGAGACCCTAAAAACCCTCTCAAAATCATCCTCTGAGCCCACCAACCTGCTCCAACCACACTGCAAGCTGACCAACCAACATACACCTAAAATGTGAGACTCCAATTGCCCAAAAATAGACTGATTTACTGGTAAATAATTCTCTGAATGCATTATAATCATTCCTTAGCCCTTTGCTTTTGTTATCCCAATTGCTTTAGCTCTGAACACAGGAATTGTGGCAAAAAGTCTTTATTAATGCTATTATATCTCTCATGTGTAGAATATGTTATTGCCCTACTATGCTTATAATAAGTTTAACTTGTGTCATTTTAACTGGTGCCCAAGATAGGCATGCCATATACTCTTTCTCTCTAACCTCTTTCAAAACTGGCAAAATTTTAGCTAGCTAAAACTGGACATATCTAGGACCTTTAGTAATATTTAAGATCCAGCTGTACAACTTAGCTTCTACTGGAAGGGGAGTTGGTAGCGGTTACCCTATAGCACCCTGGGAGGCATCACATTTGCCAGCAGAAATGAACCTAGAAACATAAATTTCTATGTCCTCAAAAGTCCACCAAATCAACCTGTCAACAAGCTGATCATTTCTTCTGTCCTGACTGGAAATGTGTCACCATTGTTACCCACAATGGAGGACCCAATAATACCTCTGAAATTACTCTTTGATGGGCTCTAGACCCATCTCCTCCCGAGGCTCTGTTATATATACAAACTATCACTATTCTTGGAGTGCAGGCAAGACCTGGGGCATACAACTCTATTTAAGTGACTGTAATCACGGTGCCCTGTTTGCCATCCAAAGGCAAATACTTGGCTACATACCTAGGCCAGTAGGACCATTAACCAGCTAGGAACATCCCATGTTTGGTTTTTATCAGCCTCTGCCTCTTGCTAACCAAATTACCACCCCAAGTTCACCTCAACATCTCCCAAAGCCAGCTCCGGAAGCTCATCCAGGAGCTAACCCACCAGCTCAACAGCCTCCTAGTCTTTTTCCTATGCTAACTCATATGTACCATTTGCTCAACACCACTCGGCCATAGTTAGCTTCAAATTACTGGCTCTGCTTAAAGTCAAGACCCCCTTACTATGTAGGCTTAGGGGGCAATACTCCTGTTGTCAGCAACACTTACAAAATTACATGTTCTCCAAAAACAGTTCATGTCACCAGAGGAAATGTAGCTGGAAATGCCTCTTGTCTTATAACCTCAGATTTCCATCTGACAGCGTTGCCATTTTCTAATGTCTGTCTCTTGTCTCTCACTGAAACTGTAACTGAATCCATGGCCTATGCGGCCCCTGCCAATACTTGGTTTGCTTGTCCTGCCAGTCTTATAACCTGTGTTACTGCTATAATGTTAAACAATAAGCCTATCTTGTGTGTTACTGTTCATGTACTTCCCCAGGTATATGCTTACAGCAGTCCTAAAGGGACACTTTTGTTCAACCCTCCTGGTCTTCCAGCAACTCATCAGAAATGTGTTGCTCCCTACAAGTGCCTGCCTTAATTGGGTTCAGCATAGCTGAAACAGCTGCATTCAGCATCGCTGCCCTGGTCCGCAGAAAATTAGGGCTAACTAACCTTGTGCAGGATATGAATTCTGACTTAAATTACATGCAATCTGCTGTAGACCAACACCATACCAGGTAAGCTCCCTAGCAGAAGTTGTTCTCCAAAACTGTAGAGGCCCTGACTTGCTTTTCCTATCCCAAGGGGAGTTTTGTGCTCCTCTCAAAGAAGCTTCTTGTTTCTACACAAACAAATCTGGAATTATTAAAAACACTCTCCAAAAGGTCCAAGAAAATAATGACAGGTGACAAAATAATAATAATAATAATAAATCTTGGTTTCAATCCTTGTTTAACTGAAACCCCTGGTTAACAACTCTCATCACAAATTTGGCTGGTCTACTTCTCCTCCTCTTCCTCGGTTCGCTTATAGAGCCTTGTATATTAAACTGGATTATTAACTGTGTAAAACAATGAGTCAATTCTATAAAACTTATGCATGTAAAAACCTATTATAATTCCATACCCATGACCGATGAGTCAACAGATTGACTCACATACTAATAAAAGGGGGGAATAAAATATCTAATGAAATATCTGAAATGATTATAATAGCTTGCTTGACATAAGTAACTGCATTTTGTTAAAATCCTCCATGTCAACTGCTTGCCTGACCTAAAAATGACCTCCCAGTGTGTACTTGTAATTGTTGTAGCATTCCCATTACCGCAGACCCACATCCTAATTCCTCCTGGACTGTTCCCCTTGACTGTTTGAAAATTCCCTATCTGCAAGTTTTGTGTAATTATATGCTTTGTTAGCTGAAATCAGATGTTGCTCCAAGAGATTGTTCCTTGCAAAACTCCCCCTGCCACATCCCCATATTTTATTCCTATATTTTGTTCCCTTTTGTTTTTAGTTCCTTGTTCCCTCATGCCCCTGCCATATAGCCCACTTGTGGTTTTTACCTTTATAAGCTTCTTGCTTATTTCACCTGGGGTCGAGAGCTTTCTTGGCATGAGCCTACTCTTGACTGTGTGCTATTAAAGGACTCATAATTCGAACCAGGTGTGCTAACGATTCTCCTTTCTTGCAGTTCAGCTATAACACTAGCTTGGCAATGTATTGGGGGACAATCTCAATTTCATCTCTGTGATACTCTGACTCTTCTAAATAGAGGATAAATGCATATGTCAAAAGGGGAATAATTATAATATATATCTTAAACAGTTGTTGCCAAAATTAAATGATGCAAAGTGCTTTACAGAGTATTTGGTATACACTAAGTATTTGATAAATGGTAGTTATTATTTTTATATCAAGGATGAATTTCATCTTTTTGTTCTTTTTACTAAAGAAACTGTATTTTAAAATAAAGAATATAAATGAAAAGAAAGAATTCTGGATAATGGGAACTATTTGAAATACTTTAAGTAGTTTTAATTGTATGTTTTATTCAACTGTGAAATCTTGGGAAAAAATGACTTCACACTATTTTATTTTGTTTCCTCTTCTAATAAATAGTGTAAAAACATCTATTCCCCAAGTTAGTTAAAAAAAAAAAAGTCAATGACACAATGTAAGGAAGAATCCGAAATCCTCTTATAAATAAAATAGCTTTTGTTTAAAAAATGCTTAAATAAGTATTTTGAGATAGGAAAGGAGATGCTAAGATAAGAGTCTAAGCCATGCCTCCCTTCCCAAATTGTTTTCATGAAAAAAGTGAAAACTACTATTTACTCTTGAGAAAAAAGAAGAAAAGGGAAACAATAGTGAGCAAGGAACTGATTGACAGGAGAAAGAAACCAAGTGTAAATACAATAAAATATTTGCATGATTAGATAATGAGGCTGCTATCATTGTTATTGTTGCTGCCTATGAGATTACCAGCTTTTCCAATTTCTCCCATTTTGGGTGGCAATAACTCTACACAATTTTATGGCCCTTTAATTAACTTTAGAGCTCTCACTATACCATGCTTCTATGTTATAAGATGTTATAAAATTCATACAACCTTTAAAAAAAGAAATGCATAGCTGATTAATGTATTAAATCAAATTTAGTTTACATAAGGGCAAAATAGCACTTTTGAAAAGGGACGTTCAATCAACCAGTTGTTGCCTTATCTTTATGCCGTCAAATCAGTGAGTTTTAGAGGCTTTGTACACCATTTCCAATTGGCTGGGTTTAACATCTAAAGCTGAAACAGAGTGAAAATGTAATCATACTTTCATTTTTACTTCTAGCCAATAAGAATTTTTAAAGAAAAATAGAACCTCTTTCATGCATTTTCTTTGTTCCAACCCATTTGAATGAAGCTAAACCACTCATCCAAGCACATATTTATAGTGTGCAAAGATTTATTAGGGTCACTGGCACCAAAATTCAGTCAGAAAATTTTCAGTTTAGTTGTGCCACTAAAGCTGCTTTTTCTTCTGGTTAAATATGTGTTGATACTTGATTTCATTGTTTTCTGGTGATTGCATTTCAGATAAACCATATGGAAGACAACCATAGCTCTTACTCTTTTTTTTTTTTTTTTTCTTTTGAGTTTGAGTCTCACTCTGTCACCCAGACTGGAGTGCAGTGGCATATTAATTAGATACAAGTAAAGTCATGTTCTGTGGGTTTGAGAATATGTTCAATTTCTACCCTTCAATAAAGCTTCTCAATCACTTTTTTAAATAAAAGGGTCACTAGAAACTTCTGAGGGTAAGATATAACTATTTATTTTTCCATTTGGGGTTTAACAGAACATAATCTAATAATCATTCCTGACCAGAACTCTTCAGAATCCAACCTAGGGTGTTATTGAGATAGATGTAAACAATTGGAAGTAAGATATCATTATTCCTTATCCATGAGGCAATGATAATACTATATGATATGTTAATCTATCCATACATCTCTTATTTCATCAGTGAGCAATAATTTTTAATATCCACAATTGTTTTTAACAAGTCTCTGGTGATCACTATGGTTCTTATGTCTATGATACCTATCAACAAGATATTTTTCATAAAAAAACTAATAATTATAAATTACCGACTTTCCTCAGCTTTGTTTACAGTGCCAACGTAGAGGATTTTCATACAAAAAGAAGCTAGACTTTATAGTGAGTCTTACATTCAGGTATTTATTGTCATTCTGTGTGAGATTTCCAGGTCCCACATCAGGCCCTCTCTTCTGGGAAAATGACACAACAAAATCTATTGGTGGATATGATGACTATATAAGTATCCCCCCACAAAAATTCATATGTTGAAATTTTAAACCTCAATGGAACAGTGTTAGCAGTTGGGAAAATGGGAGGTAAATAGAACATGCAAGTGAAACCCTCATGAAGAGTATTAGTGCCTTCATAATAGAGACCCCAGAGTAATTTCTTGCCACCGTTTTGCCCTGAGAAGACACATGAGAAGATGTCTGGATTCTACAACCCATAAGAGGACTTTCATTTCATAACCCAGTCTTGCTGGCATCTTGATCTTGGACTTCTAGCCTCCAGAACTGTGGGAAATGCATTTCTGCTGTTTTTAAGCCGCCCTGTTTATGGTAATTTGTTATAGCAGCAATAGGTTACAAATCATATCATTTCCAGGCAAACATGGCATTCCAATTACTTGTTGCTTTGTGACAAATCACCACCAAATTTGGTAGCTCAAAACAACAACAATTTTTTTTTTTTTTTGGAGTCTCACTCTTTCGCTCAGGTTGGAGTGCAGTGGCCTGCTGGGTTCCAGTGATCCTTTCACCTCAGCCTTCCAAGTAGCATGAACTACAGGTGTGTTCGGGAGTGGTAGCACATCTGGTTAATTTTTGATTTATTGTAGAGACAAGGTCTCACTAAGTTGCCCGGGCTGGTCTGGAACCCATGGGCTCAGAGAATTCACTCGCTTATCTGTCATTATTTTTGTGGGTCAGGAATATAGGAAAATTTTGATTATGCTTCTAGCTTGGGTTTTTCTTATGCTTGTGATCAGATGTCAACTAAAGCTAGGGCAACTGAGAACTAAAGCACCCCAGAAACTAGATGGATCTCTCTCTCTCTCTCTCTTTCTCTCTCACTCTCTGTCTCTCTCTGTAGAATCAAGATGCCATCATGAAGTCCCTGTAGGTGGGTTAGTTTGAGGCTTCTCACAGCATGACAGTCTCAGAGTAGAAAGACGATGTACAGTTTCAATATAATATCTGACATTTCTTTTGAGTAGCATACAGTAATAAGTTGGCATATATTTTCTATCTGTATATAAAAAACTGTAGCCGCTATAGTTTAAAGATTTTAAATTAGAATTGTGTAAATTTGTTTGCTACACTGGGAAAGAGACCCCTAGCTTGGCTCCACCATTTCTATTTGTATAAAGTTGGGAAAATATTCTAGCCTCCCTAGGCCTGAATTTTTAAAATTGTAAATAAAAATAGCAATTTATAGAGTTATTGGCAATATAATGCATGCCAATTTTACCATTAATATTAGATAATAAATGCCTAAATTTACTGGTGAGGAATTATTATAATGTAATCTTAATAAATAAAACTAAGAAAGGTGAAATAATTGTACCTATATCATATAAAAACTGAAAGAGCAAATAATTACTGTTTTTTAAATGTATTTGCTTGTTTATTGATTTCAATGTTAACTTCTTAGAATTGATAAAGCTATTTTTAATTTAGTTCCAAAACAAAGGATGGCAATAAGAAATAAACTAGAAATGAAAGATTTTAAGAATAAGCCAGTCTTTTGCACCTTTGAAAAGATGTTCAGTCTGTATAATATGGTACTCCATTATATCTCAGAGATATTGCAGAGTCAATTCCAGAGCACAGTAATAAAATGCATATTGCCATAAAGCAAGTCACATGTATTTTATGGCTTCCCAGTGAGTATAAAAGTTTTGCTTATACTATACTATAGACTACTAAGGGCACAATAGCATTGTGCCTAAAACCATACCTTAATTACAAAATATTTTATTGCTATTTTCTGAGCCCTCAGCGAATGATTATCTTTTTGGTGTTGCAAGATCTTGCCTGGATGTTGATGATTACTGACTGATTAGGATGATGGAAGCTGAAGGTTGGGATGGCTGTGGCAATTTCTTAAAATGAGACAATGATAAAGTTTGCCTCATTGATTGACTCCTCATGAAAAACTTCTCTGTAACATGAGATGCTGTCTGGCAGTAATCCTCTCAAACCCCGCTGCTGCTTTGTCAACTAAGTTTATGTAATATCTTAACTTCCTTGTTGTCAGGTCAACAACATTCACTGCATCTTTGATAGAAATAGATGTCATGCCAAGATGCCACTTTCTTTTCTCATCCATAAGAAGCAACTCCTCATTCAGTAAAGTTTTATTATGAGATTACAATAAGCCTATCACATGTTTAGACTCTACTTCTAAGACTAATTCTCTTGCTATTTCTACCATATCTACAATTACATTCTCCACTGAAGTCTTGAACTCCTCAAAGTTATCCAAGAGGGCTGGAGTCAATTTCTTGCAAACTACTCTTAATGTTAATGTTTTGACCTTCTCCCATGAATTATTAATGTTCTTACAGACATCTGAAATGGTGAATTCTTTCTGGAGGGTTTTTAAGTGACTTTGCCCAGATCCATCAGAGGAATCACTATCTATGACAATACAGTCTTTCTTACACAATGTATTTTTTAAAAAATAAGACTTGAAAGTTGAAATTACTCTGATTCATGGGTTGCAGAATGGATCTTGTGTTAGCATACATGAAACCAACATTAATCTCATATATTTCTATCTTGAGCAACCAGGTGCATTGTCAGGGCACTACTTTTTCTAATGGAATCCATTTTTTTTAAAGTAGGTACCAACAGAGGGCTTAAAATATTCAGTAAACCATGTGGTAAGCAGATATGATGTCATTCAGACATTGTTCTTCTATTTATAAGGCAGAGTAGACTTGGTACAATCCTTTAGAGCCCTAAGATTTCTAGAATGGATAATGAAATGAGCATTGGCTTTAGCTTCAAGTCACCAGTTGCATTATCCTCTTACAAGAAACTCAGCCTGCCTTCTGAAGCTATTGAAGCCAACCACTGACTTTCTCTAGCTATGAAAGTTCAAGAATATTCTGTAAACAGACAACTGTTTTATCTACATTGAAAATCTGTTGTTTGGTGTAGCCTTCTTCTTCAATTATCTTAGCTAGATCTTCTGGATAACTTGCAACAGTTTCTGCATCAGCGCCTGTGGCTTCACCTTGACTTTTATGTCATAGAAATGGTATCTTTCATCAAACCTTATGAAGCAACATCTGCTAGCTTCTGCAGGTTTCTCATCTTTCTTATCATTCATAAAATTGAAGAGAGTTAGAGCCTTGTTCTGAATTAGGTCTTGACTTAAGGGGATATTGTGGCTGGTTTGATTTCTTTCCAACCACTAAAACTTTCTCTATATCAGCAATAAGATAGCTTCACTTTTAAAAAAATCATTAGTGTGTTTCCTGGAGTAGCACTTTTAGTTTCCCTAAGAAACTTTTCTTCTGCATTCACCATTTGGCTAACTGTTTGATGCAAGAGGCCTACTTTTCAAGCTGTCTCAGCTTTTGATGTGCCTTCCTCACTAAGCTTAATCATTTCTAGCTTTTGATTTAAAGAGGGAGTTGTGTGACTCTTTCACTTGAACACTCAAGGCTATTATAGGGCTAATAATTGGCCTGGTTATAATATCCTTGCACTTCATGAAATAGAAAGGTCCAAGGAGGAGAGAAATGAAGAAGTGCTAGTTGTGGAGCAGTGAGAACAAACACAACATTGATCAATTAAGTTTTCAGTCCTACAGGACATGAGCATGTTTCATGGTGCCCCGAAATAATTACAATACTAACATCAAAGATTACTAATCAAAGATCATAATAATGAGTATAATATTAATAAATACATTCATATTACAGTGAATATAACATTAATACATTTAAAATATTGCAAGATTTACCAAAATGTGACCCAGAGACACAAAGTGAGCACATGCTATTGGAACAATGGTGCTGATAGACTTGCTCCAGGTAGGGCAGCCACAAACCTTCAATTTGCAATAAAGTCAATATCTGCAAAGCTCAATAAACTCAATAAAGTGAAGTGCAACAAATCAAGGTATGCTTGTCCTCTCTTGTCAAGCCTAGTAGTAAGTAAATGTGACCATATCTTTGAGTTTTATTATCTTATATTATTTAGGAAACACTAATTAGACTGAAACCACACAGAGATGAGACCAAGTAGCAACACTAACAACAGCTAACAATCATTGAACGTTTCCCATGTTACTCTTTTTTAAGGCATTGTTCTAATAGTATTGGATATTTTAACTGACTTGATATTTGTCTCCACTCTTTATGAGGGAGGTTACTATGATTATTAGGATTTTATAGGTGAGTGAACTAAGACCCAGATCTGTTAAGCTACTACTAAACGTTTATGCCTCTCCCCTCTTATTTATGTGTTGAACGTAAACCCTATAGTGATGGCATTAAGAGGTGAGGTCGGAGAGGTGTTTACATCATGAGACCAGGGCTCCCATGTTAGGAATTTGTGACCTATTTATTTATTTAAAGTTTGGGGTACATGTGAGGAATTGCTACATAAGTAAATTGCATGGAGGTGAGGTTTGGACTTCTAGCAAACCCTTTCTTCTGCTAGTAGTGGACATGACGCCCAATGGGTAGTTGTGTGCCCCTCATTCCACCTCCTTCCCTCTCTCCTTTAGCAGTGCCCAGTGTCTCCTGTTCCCACCTTTGTGCTCATGTGGCCAAGGTTTATGGACTGCTTACTGTTGAGAACATGCAATATTCAGCTTTTTGTTTCTTTGATCGCTCACTTGGAATGATGCTCTCCAGTTGCATCCATGTTGCTGCAAAGGACATAACTTTGTTCTTCCTTGTGGCTGTGTAATATTCCATTATGTATATGTGGCACATTTTCTTTATCCAGTCCACTTTTTATTAGCATCTGGATTGGGTCTGTGTTTTTACTATTGTAAACATATGTGTGCAGGTAACTTTTTGGTAGAGTAATTCATGTCCCTCTGGGTATTTTCCCAGAAGTGGAATTGCTGGGTCATATAATAGCTCAATGTTTAGTTATTTGAAAAAACATCACATTGCTTTTCACAAATATTTAACTAGCTTACATTTCCTCCAACAGTGTAGAAGCACTTCCATTCTTTGCACCTTTACCAAAACCTGTTGTTTTTCTATTTTTAAAGATAGCCCACTTGTCTTTAAAAATAGATAGTTTTGATTCGCATTTCTCTGATGATTAGTGAGGTTGAGCCTTTTTTCATATGTTCATTGGCTGTTTGGATGTCTTCCTTTGAGAAGTGTTTGCTCAGGTCCTTTTCCCACTTTTTCATGGGTTGTTTCCTATTGTTTCATTTGAGTTCCCTATAGATTTTGGATGTTAGGCCTCTCTGTCAGATGCATAGCTTGCAAATGTTTTTTCCTATTCTGTGGATTGTCTCTTTACTCTCTTGATGGTTTCTTTTGGTGGGCAAAACCTTTTTAGCTTGAAAAGTTCCCACTAGTTAATTTTAGAGTTTAATACATTTGCTTTTGAGGACCTTGCCTAGGACATACCCAAGAGGATGTTCCCTAAGTTTTCCTCTAAGATTCTTATAGTTTGAGGTTCGACATTTAAGTCTTTAATGCATGTTGAGTTAATTTTTGTGTGTGGTGATAGGGAGGGATCCAGTTTCATCCTTCTGCATGTGTTAGGCAGTTTTCCCAGCATCATTTGCTAAATTCGTTTTCCTCTGCTAAATGTTGTTTTTGTTGTTTTGTTGATGATGAGTTGGTTGATTGTCTGTGGTTTTTCTGCCCTGTTCTATTGGTCTATGTGTCTATTCCTATACCAGTATCATGCTGTCTTGGTTGCTGTAACCTTGTGGTGAAATTTGAAGTCTGGGAGCATGATGCCTCCAGCTTTGTTCCTTTTACTGAGAATTGCTTTTGCTATGTGGGCTCCTTTTTGCTTCCATGTGAGTTTTTTGTATTGCCTTTTCTAGGTCTGTAAAAATGATGCTGATGATTTAGTAAGAATTGTGTAGAATCTGTAGTTTGCCTTGGGTAGAACAGACATCCTGGCAATATTGATTCTTCCAGTCCAGAAATATGGAATGTTTTTTCATTTGTTCGTGTTGTCCTTGTTTTCTTTGAGCAGTGGTCTGTAGTTTTCATTTTAAAGGTGGTTTACCTCTTTGCTTAGATGGATGCCAGGATACTTGTGTGTGTGTGTGTGTGTGTGTGTGTGTGTGTGTGTGTGTGTGTGTGTGTTGTGAATAGAACTGTGTTTTTCATTTGATTCTCAGTTTTCTTGTTGGTATGTTTGCAAGGAGGTAATTTGTCTGTATAGAATCATATTATCTGCAAAGAGAGATAATTTAACTTCCTTTTTTTTACTATTTGAATGATTCTAATTTTTTTCTCCTGCCTGATTTCTTCAACTTCGACTGCCAGTATATTTTTAAATAGGAATGAGAGGAGAAATCCTTATCTTGCTCCAGTCCTTAGAGGGAATGCTTCCAGCTTCTGCCCATTACATATAATGTTGGCTCCAGGTTTGTCATAGATGACTCTTATTATTTTGAAGACTGTTGCCTTAGAGCCTAGATGCTTGAGGGTTTTTATTAAGAAGGTATGTTGGATTTTATTAAATGCTTTTTCAGCATCAATTAGAATAATCATATATTTCATCGTTATACATTTGGTTATGTAGTAGATTACATTGATTGATATTCATATGTTGAACCAGTCTTGAATCCTGAGAATGAAGCCCACTTGGTCCGGATCCTTGAAATGTGCTGTTAGATGTGATTTTCTAGAATCTTGTTGAGAATTTTTGTATCTATGTTTATTAGAAAAATTTATCTAAAGTTTTGTTTGTTTTCTGTTGTAAGGTCTTTGCCATTTTTTGGGTATTACCTGGAAATACTTTCAACAGGATTGGTATTAGGTCTTCCTTGTAAGTCTTGTAGAATTCAACTGAGAAAAAAATCTCATTCAGAGTTTTTTTATTTTTTGACAGAGAGGTTTCTTATTACTGAGTCAATTTTTTGGATTGTTATTGCTCTGTTTAAGGTTTCAATTTCTTCCTGCTTTCTTCCTGAGAGTTTGTGTGAAGTCAGGAATTCTTCCATTTCCTCCAGATTTTCAGGCTTACTCACATAAAGATGTTTGTTGCAATCTCTGACAATCTTTGTATTTCTTCAGAGGTGTTTGTAATTTCACCTTTTCATTTCTAATTGTGTTGATTCAAATTTTTTCTCTTTTGCTTTGTTACTCTGTCCAGGAGTCTGTCAATCTTATTTATTCTTTCAAATAATCAGGTTTTTGCTTCATCAATACTTTGTATGATTTTTTAAAATCTCTATATCGTTTATCTGTGATTTTATTTTAAGGATTTCAATTTTTCTACTAAATCTAGGATTGAATTGTTCTTGCCTTTCCAGCTTCCTTAGGTGTGATGTTAGTCTGTTTATTTGACATCCCTCTATTTTCTTGTGTGCAGTGTTATGGACTTCCCTCTCAGCACTACTTCCATGGTATCCCAGAAATTTGGGGTATTATGACTTCATTTTCATTTTTTTCTAGGAATATTTTGTTTCTGCATTGATATCTATGTTAATCCAAAAGTCACTCCAAAGCATGGTATTTTTGTGTTTATTTATTTATTTTTGTCTTATTGGGGTCCTTTTTTTTTTTTGAAATTTGTGCACATTTGTTTTATGCCTGGATATGTGGTTGATCTTGGAGTATGTTCCATGTGATGATAAGAAAAATGTATCTTTTGTAGTTGTTGGGTAAAGTGTTCTGTAGATGTCTATTAGATTCAATTGGTTCAGTGTTGAGTTAAGATTCCAGATTTTCTTGTTAGTTTTTTGCCTCCATGAACTCCCTAAGGCTGTTAGAAGAGTATTAAAATCTCTGATTATAATTGTATGGCTATCTATGCCCTCTCTTATTTTAATTATAAAACTGGGTGCTCCTATGTTGGGTGCATATGTATTTGAGGTGGATATTTCTTGCTGGTGGGGTGAGCCTTTTATCATTGTGTAATGCCTTTCAGTGTCCTCGCAAGAATTTTCTGACTCTTTTGTGTTTGCATGACCAGCTTTCCAGAAAGATAGGGAAATTTTCTTGGAAGAACTCTTCAAAGGCTTGTTTCAGTGTGTTCTCAGTTTGACCTTCTCTCTCAGGGATGCCAATCAACCAAATATTTGGTTTTTTTTTTTTTTTTTTTACATAATCCAAATCTCTTGTAGGCTTTGCTCATTTTTTCTACATCTTCATGTTTGTGTTGGACTAGGTTAGTTCCATACTTCGATCTTCAAGCTTTGTGATTCTTCTGCCTGTTTGATTCCCATGAGACAGCAGGGGCTTTCCATGAGGTATACAGATATGAAAATTTTCCATTTTCACTCACCCTTCCATCTCCAAAGGTTCACTCTTGATCTCATATTTGGGCCACTTCGAGCGGTGTCTGAAGCTTGGAACTGCTCCATGCCCCCAGGTCAGCATCGAAAGCCCTCGGCTTGGGTTTTCAGGTCAATCCTTAAAGCCCTAGCTCTGCTCCTCCATATAGATTTCTTTTTTGAGAGCAACAATCATGCAATATGTTGTCAGCCATCTTGGCATTCCACCATACATAAACTTTCTAGATATTTTAAATGGACCAGATCCAAATACTTATGCTATCTTTATGAAAGCTCCATCAAAATATTATGGTATAATTTATTTAGTGTGGTTAATCTAAAAGTAATTGTGTTGATTTTGTCCATTGTTTTCTGGCTTACTCTTTTTTCCTGACATCTCATCTATGGTGATATGTGTTCTTCTAGTTTGGGGGCCCTTATTAGTTTACTGGTTTATTATAAAGATGTCCAAAGGATACAGATGAAAAGGCACATAGGGCAGGTTGATCTATGTACTTTTAGAAGAGCCTACAGAGATCTGGGATGCCCCTTGTGCCCCTGTGAGGTTACATTGAAAAGATGGGGACTACCAGAAATAAAATCTGCCTTAATCTTTAATTTCCCATTCTCCAAAACTTTGAGAAATAAATATCTGTTGTTTACAAACTACTCAGTATTTTGTTATAGCAGCCTGAACAGACTAAGGTATGTAGCAATATTATGGAGTTAAAAATGATGAATGGGTTTCAAGTTTAAACTATTTAGCTCTAGTTCACACTCTGATTTATTACATAATGAATTACTCCTGGATACAACTGAAACATCCTTAAGAATGAACAAGAAATAAGACCTCTTCCTTGTCTTCCCCTCTCTTCTTTGGAACACAAATTAATGAGAGAAGCACCCCTTATATGTCTGGAGGTGACTAACATAATTCCTCGTGCCTGACTATGTCTGATCTGCTTCAGAATACGCTTTATCCATGTGCACTATAGAAATACTACCTAAAGACTGATTGGGAAGCATTCTCACTCTTATATTCCTATGAATTATTTATCTAAAACCTCTTACAATTTCTCTGTAGATAACCTAAATCTTAACTTTTTCTAAAGGATTGGCCATGGCTAGAAAAATGAGCCTTAAATATATGTCCAGACAAGTTTATAAATTTAAGACTGATCATATAATGATACCCGTGTTTCTGTGTGGTGTTATAAGTACCTCCCTGACTACATAATTACTTTAGGGTACTGCTGATAGATTCCCAAATTAATTAGATTCACAAAATATCTAACATGGGAGTGTGATCTACATGCTCCTCTCCTTAAATATAGTCACCCTGTAACTGTATAAGAACATTAAAATATTTTTTTCTAATGATGCATAGTAGAGTACACATGGGCCTGCACAATCATAAATACTGTCTGCAGTTCAGGTTGACCCAAAATAATAACATTAGGATAGAGCAATGTGTTGGGAAAATGAGAGTACCATGGTTTACCCAAGAGTAACACAAAATAACAAGTCATCTGTTATGAAAATTGAATTTAAAAGTGAATTTAAGTTTCTTAGAGCAACATAAGAGAAAATTCTCAAATATAATCTAATTTTATCCATATTACTTATTATAGATTACCTCATATATTACTTAGATATTTTTCTAGGGAATTAACATTTTAAATCCAAATTGTCAATGATTAGACAGAAGACATAATAGTGATTCTTTTTTTTTCTTTTTTCATTTCTTCAGATCCAAACCTCGTTTTTTTTTTTTTTTTTTTTTACTGCAGAGAGTATTTCTCAATGATTGGACAAAAGACATATGGTAATTTTTTTTCATTTCTTCAGATCAAAACCTCTTTTTTTGCTGCAGAAAGTATTTGTTTTACGAAACAATGGTACTGTAGACTTCTCAAGCTACAAGTTTATTCTAAATTATTTATGTTAAATATGAAAATATAAAAGACTGGAACATTTTTAAATTGATTTGAAGGAGTTTAAGGAATATATGATAATATCAGTAAACATTATATAGACTTCCATCATAGAAGTTTTTTAGAGTCTCTCCTTAAGGTTTGAATTAGAAGACTATTACTTACAGGAAGCTACAATACTCAAATACTGAGAATATTATTTTTGTATTGTTAAATATTGAAATAGATATCGTAAATAGTTTGTAGTAGTTTTTCTCTTTAGTGGCTGTTTAAAAAATAGCTAGATTATATTAACAACCACTGCAATGTTTTCCTTTATCTTTTATTTGAGGTTTATAGACATATTACCAGTATAATTTTGATTAATAGAATCTTACTTCAGTCACTCCTTCTTCTGCAGTGTAAAGTAGTATTAAGTTTTTAAAAAATGTGCTCTTAAATTTTCAAAACACAAGTTTACAATCATCAAGTTTTGATTGGGTTTGCAGGGTAATTCTGCTTTACCATCCAACTTATTTTTGGGTACATCATAATATTGTGCTCTAACAAAAAATAATATCCATTGAGAGCTAAAAACAAAGCTGTATTATCATGTTCTTTATGTAATAAATAATTTAACTTTAGCTAAAAAGAGTTATGGCCTTTGCTCTTGGCTCCCTGGTGGCAATGTCTAAGCCATGAAAAAAGTGTCCTCATTTATCTGGAGCCTCATGACAGCCAGATAATAACAATGTGATTTGCAGTGTGGCTTTAGGTCACATGGTATCCGCTTAACTTCCAGATGGCTTGGGAACTGAAGGCAGTCATGCGTTCTGCCAGCCAGGTTTATATAAGTAAGTCCCAGCAAAAACTCTGGAAACTAAGACTCCTGTAAACTTTCCTGGTTGGAAATCTTTCATGCATATTGTCACAGACTGACGCCAGGAATGTAATGTTCCCTACTCTGGGAACTCCACATGTGGAACTTTCCTGGACTTTGCCCTATACATGTCTCCCCTCGGTAGATTTTAATTTGTACCCTTTCCTTTCAATAAACTGCATCTGTATGTAAAATAACCATCAGTAAGTTCTGTGACTCCTTCTAGAAAATGATTAAACCTGAGGTTTTGGAAGTCTCCCGAACTCCCTGATTTTTGCATGTTGATTTTGTATCTGTTATCTCACTAAATTTGTTAGTTCTTATAAGGGTGTATATATGTATGTGTGTGTAGATCTTTAGGATTTTCTACATATAAGATTGTGTTATCTAAAAACAGAGATGATTTTACTTCTTACATTTTTACTCATATGACTTTTATTCTCTTTCCTTTTTGTGCCTAATTTCCCTGGCTAGAATTTCCTATGCTATGTGGAGTAGAAGTGGTAAAAGCGGGCATCTTTGTTTTGTTTCTGACCTTAGAGGAAAAGCTTCTGTATTTCACCATTGAGTATGGTGTTATCTGTGAGGTTTTTTTTTTTTTTTTTTAATCTATGACTTTTGTTAGGTTAAGGCAGTTTCCTTCTATTTCTACGTTGTGGAATGTTTTTATTATTAAAGTGTGTTTTGTTAACTGGACTTTGACCAAGTATTTGTAAAATGCTTTTTTAAAATCAACTGATGATTGTGTGTTCATTTATTCTGCTAATGTGGTGCACTACATTGATTGATATTCATAGTTTGAACCATCTTTGCATTCCAGAACTAAATCCCACTGGGTTAGGGTGTGTAATTCTTTCAGTATGCTGCTGATTTCTGTTTTCTAGTATTTTGTTGAGGATTTTTGCATTAGTGTTTCCAAGGGATATGGGTCTGTTGTTTTCTTCTCTTGTAGAGTTTTTGCATGACTTTGGTATCATGACAATGCTGGCCTTATAGAATAAGTTAGTACTCAAAATGTAAGTACTATCTAAAGTAATCTATAAATTCCATGCAATCTATGACAAAATCCCAATGAAATGTTTTTATAGAAATAAAAAAAAAAATCCAACCTAAAATTCATATGGATTTCAAAAGACTGAATAGACCGAATACCAAACCAATCTTGGAAAAGAAGAACAAATTTGGAGGATTTACATTTCAAGGATTTCAAAAGTTACTAAAAAGCCACAGTAATTAAATTAATGTGGCACTGGCATAAAGACCAACAGAATAGAAAAAAGTCACCTAAAAAATCCTCACATATGGTCCAATAATTTTTTAGAAGGATATCATAACTATTCAATTTGGAAAGTACTGTGTTTTCAACAAATGCTGCTTAGAAAATTGAATATTCACATGTGGAAAAATGAAGTTGGATCCTTACTTAACACCATACATAAAATTAACTCAGAATAGTTCAAAGATTTACATGTAAGTTCTAAAATTTAAAGACTCTTAGAAGAAAACGTAGGGCAAAATCTTCATGACATTGGATTTGGAAACCTTTTTTGGATATGAAAAATTGTAAAAATGTGCATCAAAAGACTCTATCAACAGGCTAAAAAAGCAACATACATATTAGGAGAAATATTTGCAGATAATATATCTGATAAGGGGTTGGTATTGAGAACATAAAGAGAATCCTAAAACTCAAAAACTGACAAAAACCCCCAAACAACTTGATTCAATAATGGGCAAATAATGTGAATAAGCATGTCTTCAAATAATATATGCAATGGCCAACACACTCAAAAACAAATGCTGAACATCACTAATAATTAAGGAAACAAAAATCAAAACCTCAATGTCACACTACTTTACACCCATTATATACATTTTTAAAAAACAGAAAATAAATGTTGTCAAGCATGTGGAAAAATTGGAATTCTCATACAATGGTGGAAATATAAAATAATACAGCATTTATGGAAAACATAATTCTTAATGGTTTATTTAAGTCACCTAAACATAGAAAAACTATATGATACAGACATTCTACTTCTAGGTGTATATTCAAAATAATTGAAAGCAAGGTCTCAAAGAGACATTTGTACACTCACGTTTATAACATTATTCTCAATAGCTAAAAGGTAGAAACAATGTATCTATTGAAAAATTAATGAATAAACAAAATCTGTTGTATACATACAATAAAGGATTATTCATCTTTAAAAATGAAGGTAATTCTGATACATGCTACAATACAGATGGCCTTTCATTACACTATACTGAGTCAGATAAGCCAGAAACAAAAGGACAGATAATGTACGAGGAGGACTCCCCCCAAAAAACCCAGAATTATTTTTTGGAGGGTAGGCCTCTTGTAGTACAGGCTTCTCCCAGGTAAGAGGTAAGAGTTCTAGGAACCCATGGGCATCAGTGTACCAGCTAACATTGTTGTGAAAGGCTGCATTCGGTTTCAGTGAATTTTGTTTTTGGAGATTCTTTCAACATGTTTGCCCATTTCATGATAGGTGGTATGTGAGTGCACTTCCCCCCCGGTTTTTGAGCCTCATGCCATACCCTCCCTATCTACCCAGTCTTGCTTGAAGCAACTTTTTTTGTTTGTTTCCTGGATGAAAAAAGTCCTCAAGGAAAACATTTTGCAGATGTGGAAGGGGTGCACTAAAAGGCATCAAAATTGACAAGTTAAAAAACTGTTTTGAGCAGTGGAAAAAGCATCTCAATATATATATTGCATCAAAAGGAGAGTACTTTGAAGGTGACTGAAGTTTAAACATGTAAGGATAAATACACAATTTAAAAAAAATAAATTCTAGGTTTTTGGGGCACCTGTCTCCTCTCGTATAATGCCAGTTATATGTGGTATCTAGAAAGTTGTCAAATTTATAGAAACATAAAATGGAATGATGACTGCCTGGAGCTGGGGGGATGGAAAAATGGATAGTTTAATGAGTTTGGAGTTTTATATTTTCAAGATAAAAAGAGTCCTGGAGATTGTACAATGTGAATATACTTAACACCAATGTGCTGTACACTTAAAAATGGTTAAGATCAAAAGTGTGCTTTGCCACAATTACATATTTTTAAAAATTAATATGGGAATATATATTATTAATTACATTTAATTACATATTTTAAAAATTAATGTGGGAATATATATTAATATATTAATATGGGGAAAATTAATTTGGAGAACTTTTCTAAAATACTGATGAACAAACTCCATCCTCAGGTATTTTTAGGTTTAATTATATTAGTCTGGAGTGATATCAGGCAGTCTAGAAAAGCTTCTTGATAATAATGTCTAATCAAGAATTATAATTATTTAATGCTATCCACATTTCACAGAATGTCTTTTTTCTATTTTCTTTTCAATTTCTATGTTTTAAAATGGACTTATTTTACTTAATGTCTTTCTAACATTAGTGCTTGTTTGTATTGGTTCATGTTCCTGGAATTCAGAAATTAATAAAATTTATTCTTAATAAAAAAATTAGATCAAGTGACACTATACAAAATAAATACATATTTTTCAACTGTGAGTTTTCAATATGATGCATGATGCCTGACTTTTATTTACTTTGGCAAATAGTTACATATTTAAATATATAACTCAAATGTTTAGGTCAAAAAGTATTTTTGAACTCAATTTAGAATACTGCTTTTATAATTATTAGATTTAATTGAAGACACCTGCTAATTCACCAAACTGTATATTAAAATGTATGTCCTATTTGTGAGTGGCAGGTCAATTAAATTTATTCAAAAGGAAATGCCAACAGAAAAACAAATCAAACGGGTATCCAGTCAATATTCAACCTAATTTTACTTTGGTATACAGTGTATCAATATAATGAAGCATTTCATCTTTTTAATTTAATGAGGCTTGGAGAGGGCTGATGCATGAGGTAATGAACAGAACAAACTAAAGCTGCTCTTCTTTTCTTGTTGCCTGGATAGAATGTACCACAGCATTAAAATAATATGATTTATAAAGCAGTAGATATTAGTGAAAGGAAAAATCATTTCCAGTTAATTTCTAAAAACTTTTATTCAAGAATTTTGTAAAACCTTCTGTAGGGGTCGTTTAAGGAAACTAAATGTTTGCTAAGAGGGCACTACAATGAATTAGTTCTTCCTCTGGGCATGGAGATGATTATCGGTAGTTTGTGAGTCATTCATTAGTCAAACTCATTATGAAATTGTTTCAGCAGCCTTGTGTGATATTATATTATTTTCTTAGCTACCCCTTTTCTCTTCAAAATATAAAATACTAAAGAATTATCTACAGATTACTATGTTGAGTGTATTTTCCGAATTGTGAAGAACTCTTTTAGTCCCAGTAAGGTACGGACATTTCTAATTTTAAAATAAAATTAATTTAAAAAAATAGATCTTTTCTCTAAATTGACTGCCTTGGGAATAGCATGCACTTTGGAACATTGCGGAGGTTTCTTGTCTCATCCAGTAATCAGTTATTCAGCAAGTACCTTGTGTGTGTGTGTGTGTGTGTGTGTGTGTGTGTGTGTGTATGCGCGTGTGCACGCATGTGCACGCGTGCACATGCATTTACCAAGTATTCAACTCTATTTCATGTGTTATAGAAGTAAATAAAGCAGAAAACTTTTTATATGCCTTCAAATAGGTTTCAAATTAGCTGTGGAGGCAAATAAAAACAAGACACCTGTTCTGGTTCTGGTAGTTACATTCTACAGTGACTCATGATATGAGTTGTGAGTAGTCTTAATTTAAAAAAAAAATGGACAAGTAAAGGACCAGCAGATAAACCATAAAAATTCAAGCCTTCTACATTCTCATTATTCATATAGAGATGCCAATGAACTCTGTTGGGCATTTGTTTTTTGACTTGGCCTTTCAGTGAAGAGACCCTTTCTTCATTCCTTTCACATGTATAAGGTGGAAACACCTATGTCCATGAGGAAATAAACAGACTACTTGGTGACCAGCGGCCTGGGTTTGGTGTATCAACTGCATTGTGGATTTTCTTGGAAGTATAACTGCTCAGTACCTGTGGATATTGGTGACCAGGGTGCACTGATCTCTGAGGAAAATTATAGACGCCCACTCAGGAGAATATAATCTTTACTCATTACCTGTCAAGTATTCATCTAAATATATCTTTTCCCAGATAATTGTTCTATTTTTTCCTTTAGTACCTATTTTTATCTGTCATGTCCTGGAAATTCTGTCTGGATATTCTCTCAGGTCCATCTGTGTTTTTACATTAATGTATCAGTTTTCCATAGTTGAAAATGCTGGCATAGTTCCTAGAAATTCGGTATATTAATCTCCATGAAACACTCTACTTGGAAAAAGAAGAATTTTCCTGTTAGAGCAGACTGTAGTCACTGTAGGAATCCTGCATTTTGAATGTAGCCATTATTTGCACGTCCATTTCATTAGTGTGGAAGTCATGTCTTCTGTCTTCAGATTAACCAGCCTTATTATTCTTACGATAATATATACAAATAATATAACAACATAATTTTTAATTAAATATAATTAAATATAGTAAATATAATGTTATATTTATATAATTAAATATAATGATATAATACAAATAATATAATTTTCCTGCCTCCTAGAAATTTATTGCAAAACAGAAGTCCTTACTTAACCTTTCCTGAATATCTCACATTAGGCCTTCCTCAGCTGTATGAAAAAACAACAACAATAACAACAGACAACGCTCTTACAATTTCTCTGACCAAGAAAGTATTAGGAGATGAAGATTTTGGTTTTGTTAGACATTGTAGCATTTCATATCTACCTGATTTAATAAACACACACACACACACACACACACACACACGCTCCTAATTAACTCAACCCAAACATCTACATGTAATCCGTGAAATATCCTTTTTTTTGCTGTATTCAGGAGGGCACAACAGAACCTACAGGTTCATGAGGCTGAGTTAAGAGGTCAAATTAGGAGCAGACTTGCCCATCTTCTATAGAGGTAGACAGTTCCAGCTTGTCACTTATTGTCCTAAAACACAGACAATACAGTGCCTCTTCCCCTGAGGAGGTATAAAATAATCTCCCCGACTAGATATATCCTCTCTGACCCCATGTCTGAATCCCAGGAAAGAATAGGGTACAAATAATCACTCTCTCTTTCCTGTTTCATATATGGCCAGGATGATTCCCCAGATGAAACTGATTGTATTTCACAAGTGCTGAGCATCAGGGAATGCTCTGCAATGTAGCAGGTAGATTGAAAGTGACCTTGCAATCTCACTCTGACTTCGTGTAGTGGAGAGCTACTTGAGAGGAGGAATTCTGTTTTCCTAGCAGCATGGGTTTTATTTAACCTTACTTTCCCACTAGACGAGTGACTTTATCCCTCTATCAAGAAGTGATATGCCTGACTGTAACTTCCCATGGATCTCGGATTCCACAGGTGCTTGGCAGCTGGCTCACCCACAAATCTTGGAAAATGGTTTGGTATCAAGCAAACTGTGTATAGACAAAAGATGAAGTCATGGTTGCTCTTATCTCATGAAACTGGAGAGAAATATGGGGTAGAAGACTGTCCTTATAAAGGTAACCTACAGCTTAGGCAGAAGAGTACATGGACCCAGCAAAACTCTCTGTGGAGATGAGAGTCCGATTTCCCGTTACTCTCACTGTTTTCAACACTCATTTACTATCCTCTCCTCTTTTGTCTCTTCTCCTTCCTCTGTATCCTAAATGAGAACAACAATCACACTACAAGTACCACCTTAAAATTGCTGTACTAAGTTGAAGATCAGTATAAACCAGACATCTAGAGCTGAACTGAGGACCGCAACTGGGGAATTTACAAAGTCTCACGAAGACGTAAATTTGGTGTAGAATTAAAATACTGCTTAGGATTTGTTAAATATTGTTTTTTTTTAATGCCAGCAAATAATTTAGAGAGGCATATAGGATTCTTCCCAATTGATTCAGCCGCTTTTCCCAGCTAAGCTTCTCTATCACTAGCCTGTTCCTCAATCTCTCCACACTTCTCAGACTTTGCTGACTGAAGCCATTCCTTGAATATTATAAGTACTTGTGTATATGATTTCCTTCTTTTTATGTTGGGAAGCAATCTGTTTTTTAAGCTTTAGCTCAAAATTGACTATATAAAGCATGTTTTCAACCACTCCAATATCTGAACTGTAAACACTGTTTTATTTTTTTTTTATAGCACTTGTTTAACTTATTCATCTGTGTGTCCCTCAAGCCAAGGACTGAAATATTTAAATAAGTTTGTGTTGAATGAATAAAGCCACAACTTCTTTTCCAAACACTGGAGGTATTTGGCTACAAAAGAAGCCCTATACACAACAGAAAGTAAATAAGTGTTGCTGACTTTGGATCATCCATGTGGAGAGTTAAAAGTAGTGAAGTTTTAATTCATGCCCTCTTCAGAGGTCTTCCAGCTGTTTCTTGCCTCCTATAAAATATTCATTCAGACATTGACAATTCTAATTAATAGTAACATAAACAAATATGTAATTATACAAATAAACCCACTAGAAAAAAATCTAAGCACCCTTTGAATTGTCCAGGTGTCTGTTCCTATTTGTTGACATAGAAAATTGAAGGCTTTGTGTGTTTGAAGCTTTACCAAACATAAGTGAATCTTTGTAAAAAAATAAGTCTAAATTGAAAAAACAAAGATTCCCCACTTCTTTTATCTTTCTTAAGAGATTGGGTTTATGTGCTACAAAGGTTCTTCAGTCTGTCAGGGGCTTAGAGTAGGCCCAGCCACCCCAGCAGTGCCAAAAACATGGTGATAGCCACGGGGTGAAAGGAGTCTGGAGCCTTCAGAACTTGCATGAGTCCAGTGAGACAGAACACACACACAAAGTCAAGCAAAGCAGATTTGCTACTCACAGAAAGCAATAAACAGAAGCCTAATGTCTTAGTCCATACAGGCTACTATAACAAAATATCTCAGCCAGGTAACTTAAAAACAGAAAGTTGTGTCCACAGTTCTGGATGCTAGGAAGTCCAAGATCAAGGCAGCTGAAGGTTCAGTGTCTGGCAAGGGCTCATTCCCTGCTTCAAAGATACTGCCTTTTATCTGTGGTCTTATATGGTGGAAGGAGTAACAAACTCTCTTTATGGCCTTTTTTATAAGGGCACTAATCTTTTCTACATGTGTTCCTGAGTATTTCTCTGTTTTAGATTTCTACAAAATCTTCTTTCAAAGTCCCCACATCTTATACTTTTGCGTTAGGGATTAGGTATTGACATATGTATCTTAGGAGGGAAACTATCATTCAGACCACCACTCCTAGGATCCATAGTGAGCCAGTCTCCCAGGGTGTCCAGGGCTAATGGAATCTTGTCTGCACATACTCTGTGGCACACCACTGCTGAGGAACTGTTAAAGCACTCCACCATGAGTTCCTTTGCCTTGGGTGTTTCTTGGATGACTGAGTTCAAGTGTTGCAGAATATCTCATTCTGAGAGGGATGGGGACATAGCCATGTAGTTCTAGACACTTTCTCCTTATCTCAGGATGTTGCATTCTTGGTATATTTCAAGAACTGAAAGTGTGAGGGGGAAGAAGTGGGTCAGCCAAGGCCATCTGGGAATCTGACTTTCCACATGTGTATATGCATATGTGTGTATATATGTACACACAAAAAAATGTATATATACACACAAATACAAAATCCATGTAGATATATATATGAGATCAAGATATACATGTATACATATGTGCATGTGTGTTCTCTGTTTTAGAAAATTCCTATCAAATGCTCTGGAATTTTTACATAAATAAAGGAGCAGTGGCTTTGAAGCAGACTCTAAGGATAGGCTTCTGTCCATTGGGAACTGACCTTGGAGTGTCTGCTATATTTAGAGTCATTAAATACTTTAATTAGCATGCAATCAACATATATATGACTAGAATATAACAGAATAAGGTTCTAGGTGTCTTTGCGGTAATGATTTTATCCTCTTGCTATTATCTATTTTTTGAGTCATTGGAGTCAGTTATCTTAACACTTTTATTCTAAATGAACATTACTGATATAGATTTAAACAGTGCATTATTAAATATGACTTTAATTTTGTAAATAGATCTTTCCAAAGTCACAATTTTTTAGGGATTTTGAGAAACATTTTTAGAGCATTATATATGCTTAAATATTTATACAGAGGGTGCCAAAAATGTATACATATTTTAATAAAGAAAAAAGCTGTATTAAAATTGTAAAACTCAATGCATACTGATAACAAAAGATGAATACCAGTCACATTTGACTTCTGCAATTACAAGAGGTGCTCAAAGTGGTTACCATCAGCGTCTAGACGCTTCTAATGACTGCAGATTGCTGTAGGACTTGTTGCTGTGTGAGGCCTCTCGGATCTTCCCTTGTTCAAATCACACACAGTACCACGCATGTCAAACTTATCACAAATTAAGCATGTTGGAGGTTCTGTTCTGTACTCATGTCTTCATTGTCTTTGTACTTCCATAATGTTTTTGAATTTCAAATATCACTTCAAAATGGACATATGCTCCTGGACATACAACCATGCTTCCACCATTTTTTTTTTTTGACTGTCCTGCCTGTCACATAATGACACTAGCATACACTTGATTAATGCCATATTATGAGTAAACATCATACAGCATCATACTACCATGATTCAATTCATCTTTGAAAAGTAATACATAAATAACATCTCCTACAATGTGTATATTTTTTATGGCACACTTGGTATTTCATCCATGTCCATGAAAAAGTCTATTTTCTTTTTTTTTGAATCTTAAAATATTTGTTAGAGAAGCAAGACAAAAAAAAGAAAGGAGTACACATAATATAATTCCATTTTTCATTCCAGAGAATAAAAAAGTTTATTTACTTCCTTGTTCTATTTATTTATGTATGTATTTATTTATTTAGATTTTAAACATGTGGGATACAATTCATACAAATGGGCATTGTACAGGTAAAGTTTGGGCCTCACTTTGGTCTCCATGTCACCTGGTTTGAGATCAAGAATCTTATTGATGACGTGTGCCCCTCCCTTCTGGCAGTTTCCCACTACTGCCAATTCCTTTCTTATAATATTATGATAATTATTCAGGGTCTGCTTATGAGTGATAAATATGTGGTACTCAATTCTTTGTTTTGAAAACAATCTTTACATTCAAGTCTCAGCTTTAAATTTTTTTTTTTTTTTTGAGTTGGAGGCTCTGTTGCCCAGGCTTGAGTGCAGTGGCACACTCACGGCCACCGCAGCCTCGACCTGCTGGGCTTAGGCAATCCTTCCGCCTCAGCCTTCCAAGTAGCTGAAACTACAGATGCGTGCTACTATGACCGGCTACCCAGCTTTAAATTTGAAAAAAAAACGTTGAATCATTCCTTTATTTTTTGAAGCATTAATATTGCTTTATGCACCCAGATCAAGAATACTATCTGTATATACAACGTATTTTCAAGTTATGTGATTAAATTGTGCTTATAAGAAACCACCACCACCATCATCACCACAAAAAAGATTGTACATCTTTCCAAATTTTCTCCTTCCTCTTCTCTATTTTTCCCAATTCTGCATAATATATTTTTAAATTCTTAGTTCTTGTACCACTAATAAATTCTATGATCTCACAGAAATTACTTACTTTTGCTTGTCTTTAATATTCTCGACAATAATTTGATACTTCTGTACTAGATAACATTAGTAAAGATGAAAGCAATATTTTTGAGTTATTATTGCATTTGAGGTCTAAATACTTTAACCTTTATAACCATAAGAGGTAAATAATAATTCCCAATGTACAGAGAGAAAACTGAAAGCAGACAGGTTAAATAATTTGACTAGTTATCCAAGTGACAACACTTGGAATCCTAAGCTGTCTGATTTCAGAATCCATGCACTTCACCAATGTCCCAAATGAAACAGGATATTCTTTTCATCCACACCATGTAGTCTTTCTGAAGTCACCATTTAATCTGTGAGAACCTAGATCTAAGGTCATATAACTAATTAAACAGGAAACTTATTTTGTCTGAAGACCAAATATAAAAAATGGGACTTGTTCTGATCAACATATTAAAAAGAAAGGGCACAGAGACCACCCAGAGATTTTTACTTTAGTGAAAGAAAGTAGATAGTAATAAGATTATGCTGAAATATGATGTAAATTACAAACTAGGAGCATTATGTTAATTCGATGACTCCCATAATTCTTCTCATTGTTCAGTTTATTTATGTGGAATTGTGTGTGTGTGTGTGCGACTGAAGTGATTACTTGACAATAGAAGCTAATAAGGCAGGAAATCTCTAAAGATTTTTGAAACTAATTTTCTTCTTCACTATTTCATTATATTCAATAAAAGACATATCTCAGTTACTTTGCTTTTCTGACTTCCAAATCTACAGATAGCATTCACACTCATCTAATTAAAGGCATGTGCTGTTAAATGACAATGTAGGGTACACACTATCTGTTAGATTGAATTCATGTATTTTGGGACTCTTCTGCAGTTATCTTTGTCCATACTCATTACACATTTCCAGATGGAAATAAATGGAACATTTCTCTGGAATAAGTCATAATAATTTAAGAGCAGGCATTAAGGCCAGTGAGTTTACAGACCTTTACCATCTGTTCTGTTTTTCTTCCTCACCTTCCCTTTTTTACTTCCTTATTGTTCATATGTAATATTTATCATATATTAACATATCATATAATATTGTATATGATATGCCATATATGTGACATATCATATACAATATTTCTATTGTATATAATATAGATGCAATCTATATTATATACAATATATATCACATATATTTATATATTATGTAATCTATATTACATATATTTATATTTATATATGTGTATATATGTAATATATATGCTTATGTATATTAAATATATATATATATATATATATATATATTGCATTATTTCCCTTTTCCCTTTTCTCCCTTTTTAACTTGTTTTTCTCTATCTCCCTATGGCCAATTCTGAAGGTTTCTCTGAGGAAATAATGAATACTATTGGTACCCAAAGGGCCAAAAAAAGGACACTGTACTCTAATATATTTCTCCTACCGTGCACTACTAACTCATGCTGCCTATGAGAAGGCCTACAGACCTCGTCCTCTTGTCCAGAAAGGGACACTGACATATCTCAGGAGACTGCCACTGAGAAAGATGGATAATTACAGTACAAAAATAAAAGATTATAAATACAGAATTCAACATTTTACAAAATTTACAAATCCCAAATGATATTACTTATTTTGAACATTTCATCAAAATGCATATCATATAATGTATCAGGGACTGTTAGCTGTTGAATATAAAAACAGGAACTACAAAAAGCACCTTATTTAGACGGGTCTAAAACCTAATGGGGGAAGTGACAACCACATGAAGAATTATTTCAATGCAATGTAATAACATGGTGGGTCTGATGGATATAACACTTTCATAAGAAAATAATACTGCATCTAAATGCCAGCTCTATAATTGGCAGAAATTACTTTTCTATATTATTTAGGCCATTCTTTTAAGAATAAAGCACTTTTGCAATGATAATGATACACTGAAGTACTTACCATTATTTGAAATGGAGACTTTAAAATTGTTAACTAGGTTTTGGATACAAATCCACATTTTATATGTACTCTAGTTTATGTAAAATAACGCAATAAATGCTTTAGGAGTGGGAAGTGGGTTATACGTTCAATATCTTGGTTTCCTACTTATCTGTTTTGTCTGTGGTCATCTATTTTTGAGTGTCAGTGTTAATAATTTTATTGAAAAGCTTATTAGATTGAGTATTACTACATCATATTTGAAATTTCCAATATTAAAATATATTAACTGTAAGAACAAAAGTCTTCAGTATAGTGAAATTTTGAAAGACATGAAAATAAGTACATTAGGAAGTTATATCTCCCCCAGCAACAGTAACTCTGCCCCTGTGCACAGATGGAGCATTTTGGCACTGCTTATATACTCTAACATGCCTCTTTATATACACACTATATGTAGCCTGCCAGAGCTATTTTCACTGTAGGAAGCGTGATCTGAAATTTTCTGACCCATGTGTTTTTATAATCAAAGTCTTAAATCAGAGTAATATAGTTTTTGGGAAACGTTTTCTTTTCATGCTTTATTTTCCATTCAGATAAATAAAATAGTGATATTGATTGCCCAGAGAAATGAAAGTAATTTTGAATAAATGTACATTCATAAACTTACATTTTACAATTGCCTGACATAAGGCATATAGGTTCTGTCAAGGGCCCAGTAACTTGTAATTTTAATAAAACAATAGTAAAACTGTATGCTTTATGACAATAATTCCTTGTTCGCTAATATTTTGAGCCCAAATTGCAGTGGTAATAATAACCCTTGCTCTCTACCTAAGAGAAGTGGTAAAATTTGATCTATACAAATATTCATGAAATTTGTGTGTTTTTTTAGTCTTCCATGGATCTGAAGTAAAGTATTCATCAGACACAAAAAGGATGAAAGAGACACTTTTATTGATAATTTTCTTTGTTGAAAACTCGGATTGATTTTCTAAAGTTTAATATACCCCAAATATATTACCTGATTGGTGTTGGATTTCTTTGTTCTCCTAAACTAAAAATTACTATCCTTTTGGTTAGCCAGAAGTAGAGCCCTGCCGTGAAACTCAAGAAAGTGACATCATACTGAGTATGATGCTAGCATAATCCTATATTATTTGGTAACAAATTTAAGACTAGAAGCCTTGTGGCAGCAATGTGCTGGTAAATGTTTAGCAATCAGCTTCTGAGGGGAATTTTTAAAATCCCTGGTTTGTAGTATATTTCAAATTCCGTGATATAAATTTTCCCACCAGAATTGATTTCAAGCTACAAATGCAACGTTAACCAACTTCTAAAATTTCGAAACCTTTAACAGTTATATCTTGTAAGCCACTAAACGCTGGTTCTAACACTCCACTGTGTTGGTGTCCAATAGATGGCATGAAATCATCCATTTTGAATAACATATTTTTAAGTTAACCTAATCCCATAAAGAACAACTCCTGAGAACAAGGCAATGTTTACTTTTGTAGAGTAGGTCTTATGCAACCAATATTATTGAATAATTTGTTTCTTCATTTCAAATTCCTGAACATTTAAAGCTCTAAGAACATTTATGTTGTGCGACTATCTGGACTTTCATAACACTTTAGTATCTGGGATTGATTTTTATCAAAATTTTTCTTGAGTTAGCCTTTGATTAACAAAATAATGAATCCTCTTGTAATCATTACACATTATGAACATTGTACATGAGAATGTAGACCTCTTGGGGGCAGGATCCAGATGAGATTCATCTCTGTAACCCAGCTGACATTTATCATACTATTCTTAGGTAGTTAGTGTGCACAATATATTTATTCAATTCTGGATAAATGAACAAATGAATGAATGAATGAAAAAGTGTACTCTTTGGCATTTGACAAGCAAGCATATGATAAGGAATAGGAGTATGTTACTTGTACAATAAATCTGAAATAATTGATTTTTTGTTTTATTCTGACTAAGGAAAACTGATCTTTTATTTGTTTTAAAAATGAAGAGTAATTTGAAGTCTGTAGACACTGCAGTGGTAAAGACATTTTCAAATAGAATTTGAACAGGCTAAAGGCTTATTGATTTAATAATCACATCTTTGTTACAGTAGGTGGAATCGAGGGTCTCCACACTAATGTTGTTTGATGAAGAACAATGGGAAAGTAGACACAGACATTGCTATAAAGGAGTATATCTTACACCCCTTCATGTATAGAATAGTCTATTAAAAATTCAGTGAGCTATGCACATCGTTAGACATTCCTGCTGTCACAATGAATCACCTTTATGAACACTCTGATGCACCTTGACATGGGGAGCTCTAGCTGGTTGACTTCCCTCTAAATAAGAATCTGCTGACTAATTCACATAAACTTCTCTTGCATTTTTAATAAGTTCAGAGAGACTCATTTTTAACAAGCAGCCTCTGAAAATAAGAGATGCCCCTATTTCAGATACGGCTTTTCAATGGAAAGATTTTGAAAATGTCAGAGGGAATTTCTTCTTTTCACAATGACTGTCACTTAGTTTCATGGGGTAGGACAAAGAGACGAAGTGGATAGAAATGGTAAACATTCCTGAATATGCAGGGTAGTCTTGCTCAATAACAATTGTTCTGCCCAAAATGTAGATTAAAATGCCTGTGGTGGCCAGCCTCCAAGATGTCCCCAAAGAGTCCCACCTCATGGTATTTACAGTTTGTATATTTCCAGCCCACATATCAAACCAGGGTGAGTCTATGTGATCAATAAAATATAGCAGAAGAAATTGTACGTTGCGTTGCATCTGAAGTTAGGTTATATAAGACACCTTGATGTCCACTGTTTCTCTCTCTCTCTCTCTCTCTCTCTCTCTCTCTCTCTCTTTCCCCGCTTACAGCTTCATTGCAACTTTGTGAAAAATTCTGAGCAGAACCACCCAACTAAGCTATTCCCATATTCCTGATTTTCAGAAACTTTGTGCAATAATACAATTTTTTAATTGATAAAAATTGAGATAATTTGTTATACAATAGTAGGTAACTAATAAAATGTACTTGTTGCCAGAGTCTGGTGGCGAATGGTTCCCTGATTTTTTTTCCATATTCACACATATGGATAATTGGTCTATTTGTGTTCTCTACAAAACTTAAAATACTTCCTCCTGGCAAGTAAATTTTTGAGATTTCTATTGTGGTCTTTAGCATAGTTTAGAATTGATGTCATATGAAATACTTTCATAAGCTATTTTTAAAAATAATTTAGCCAAGTTTTTAAAGTAAATTATTATCAACTTTTAAAATATTAAATTTTCTGTTGGTTATTTGAGAAAATTATAAATCCTCTCAAATATTCAGTTTAAAACCTTTCTTATTGATGGTAAAAATTGTTATGGATTGGATGTTCAAAACTATAATTTGGTAATAGGAGAAGAAAGAGTTAAAGTATGGAGTGATTCCACTTTATTTAAACTTAAAATCATGTATTCATTTTAAATATTTGACTTAAAATACCTATGTTTTCAAAATCTCTTTTCTCAATTATCCTATGGGAATATTTATGTATCACTTCAAATTCTGCACTGATATTGATAACCACATTGATTAAAAGCAGGGTCATAAAGATGAGCGTGGAAAATTTTTCTATATTTTGAATTGGTTTTTCAGATGACTAGTGAGGAGAAACACAATAATCCATGTCTTACCATTGCCCTCTGCGACTCAGAAATAGAGAAATTTACATGGCCTATTTTATGGACGATGTACAAGTTCACTTTTATTTTGTAACTTAGTCTTGCCCCTTATATATCCCAGGAAATAATAACAAATGAGAGATTTTTTTTTTTTTAGAATAAAAAGAAAAGATAAAAAGAGTGCCACAAATAAGGGAAGAAAGAAGAGGTATAATAAAAGTTATGGTCAAGATTTTGTAGATAAGTGTATCTAACAACTAAGATAATTATCTGTGATTGTGGACCAGTACGGTGCAATCAGACAGATGTCGATAATTTATTGTCTTATCCTGACATACTTGGCCCTATGGGTATCAGTTGTGAATTATAATTTATGATACTAGTTCACAAATGGAATGCAATTTCCAAATAATGTTTAGGGTCTAGTGTTAAAATGTTTTGTATATTTTGAAACAGCAGCAATGTACCAAATACTGCTGTCAGCTCTGGGAACATGACAATGAACAAAGAAGGAAAAAAGCAGTCTCTGTCCTCATAAACATATTCTAGTCTGGTAAGGTGGTCAATTAATAAATAAATATATAACAAACTCTGTTGATCAGGCGGTGTCATAGTTTAAATACTGTCTCTTCCACCAAAATTCTTGTCCATTGGAAACCCGAGAATACAACCTTATTTGGCAATAAGCACTTGATAGATGTAATTAAGCAAAAATGAGGTAATGCTGGATTAGAGTGGGGCTAAAGGCAATGACTTGTGTCCTTATAAATAAGAAAGGAAAGCCGGGCTCGGTGGCTCAGCCTGTAATCCCACGCTCTGGGAGGCTGAGATGAGTGGATTGCCTGAGGCCGGGCAAGACCCGCCCGGGCAACTTGGCGAGACTTCATCTCTACCATAAATAAAAAAAAAAATCAGCTGGGCGTGGTAGCGCGCCCCTGTCGTTCCGGCTACTCGGGAGGCTGAGGCGGAAGGATCGCCAGAGCCCAGCAGGTCGAGGCTGCGGTGGCCGGGAGCGGCCACTGCACTCCAGTCTGGGCGACAGAGTGAGACTCCAACTCAAAAAAAAAAAAAAAAAAAAAAAAGAAAAAGAAAAAGAAAGGAGGCAACCCCCTTGGGTCCCCTTCCACTGTGGGAGCTTTTCTGTCCATTTAATAAATCCTGCTTTTAAAAAATATAAAAAATAAATAAATAAGGAAGGAGACACAGGAAGAGGGGGATGGAAAGATGAGGGAGATCTACAAGTTGAGAAACACCCAGGCTGGCCAGAAGCCCCCAGAAACTGGAAGAAGCAAGGAATAATTTTTCCCTAGATTCTTCCGTAGGAGCACGGACCTGCTGACATCTTGATTTTTACAATTCTAGCCTCCAGAACTGTGAGGAGAAGAAGTGTATGTTGCTTTAAGCCACCCAGTTTGTAGTACCTAGTTAAGATAGACCTAGAAAACTAATATGGACAATAATGAGAACGGTAGAGAAAAATAAAACAGGAAATGTGGCCAGGGAGTACCAGGGTAGAAAACGACTGCCATTTTAAACAGAGGGGTATAAAGACCTCAGTCATGAGGTGACATTGAGTGAATTTTTTATGTCGTCTTCTTCATAAGGCTGAGCATTAGACACTGAACTCTGTATGAAGGCTTTTTTCTTCCTTTAGTGACAGGGGTATTTTGAGGAGACAGTGACACAGTTAACCTCTTATCTGCTGTCTGGGATTCTAGTAATCTCAGAAATATAGAATGCAAAAGAAAATGTAGATAAGTTAGAACATATATAATACGTAAAAATAGTACCACCAAAGACAGTTTTACATCAAAAGAGATTCTGTACAATAAAGTAGAATTATTTGCTAGTTTAAAAAATTTGGTCACCTAGTATGTAATATTTTAAAAATATTAAAGAATATAGTCAGAGTCTGTGTAAAGTTGACCAATGAGTAGATAACACAGTAAGAGTGCTCAGAGGCAGTGAGAGAGTGATTACTGTCTGTTCAGTACTCCCAGGTACACCCAGGTAGAACAACACTAAATTAAAAGAATATAATATTTTTAAGATTGATTAATTCATTAGTTCTTGCATTTCTTCCCTACTTTCTTCATTTTTTCAAAAAATTCTCTGGCTAATGTGTAATACATGCTTTTGGTATTGTAGATCTTTATAGGACACAAATTTATAGTCATTGTCTTAGTGGATTTAGAGAAATATACACAAAGGACTATGAGTATCATAATACGTGCTTTATTATTCAGTTAGCTTTAAGTGCCATGAGAAAAGTAAAGAGAGTAATCAACATAGCTTACATTGTTCTAGGAAGATGTCACAGGGCATTTGATATTTGACCTGGACATATCACAGGGCATTTGATATTTGACCTGGACATATCAGAATATGTGAGTTAGCCCCTAAGAATGAATATGCACAAATCAGAAAATAATAAAAAAATGAGAAAAGACAGAAATTTAAAATTCCTATGACATATTTTGTGTTAAAACCAAAATTTTTTTCTGATTAACTAAAACAGTTATTCTTAATTCAGTCTGTTGCATTACAATTTCCAGGGAACTGTTTAGAAGAACGTATGCACAGTTCCCACTTGTGACCAGCTAAGTCAAGATCTCTGAGTATGGGGCCAAAATATGGTTGCTTTTTAAAGCTCTCTAGGATATTGGAATGTGAAGCCAGCATTGAAAATCACTGCCTGGAAGATATTCCAAATTGGAGGACTAGTGGAAGTTGATGGAAGAAAGTTACATTGAAGAAAGATGATGAATAACCTAGAGGTACGGATATAATAGGGCATAAATAGCTGGGTGTGATGTTCACAGCCATAAGTCTAGATCATCAAAGAGATGACTTATGTTAATGATTCCAATTCAATCGTAAAATAAATATTTTAATAGAATAAGTACGAATCAGATATCAAAAAATCACTCGTGTTAAATTTCTCATTCCCTTATTGCAGTATTTTCCTAAACTGGAGTCTGTGGACAAATGTTGTCTTTTGATTTATTTTCTGAGATCTGGGAACCCTTAAGATGTGTTATCAAATTTTTATTTTAGTCATGATTACAAAAATGTATTAAGAAGCTTTGAATAGTCTGGATGACTAGGTTGTAAATAGACACTGCAAAATTATCTGTATTCAGGATCATACTGGAACCAAGTAGAATTACTTCAATTATCAGGGGCTGATATGGCAGGAAAAGAGGCAAATCCATACACATTTACTAAAGGCCAGCAGATGGTATAGCACAGCATAACATAAAGACACTGGCTGCATGTGTTTCCAAGAGGGATGAAAGGTGAAAAATGGAGGCATTACATAGTAAAATATGGAACCCAAGTGGAACATGGGCTATTAGTGAACTGGAATTCAGGTGAACTTGTGCTATTAGTAATCAGCTGCATATCTACACTAAAGAGCAATGATTATTAAAAGTAAGCAGCATCTAAGTTACGTTAACTTAAACTCCATTTTACTTTTGTATTTTCCCAATGTGCACAGGTAGGGGTGGCAGGTACACTTAAAAGTCAGACCTCTTTACTACTATATAATGCATGTAACCCAAACTATTCATACCTCCCAAAACTACTGAAAAAATTTGTTTTCTTCTATACAGATATTCCTACTTACTTTGCATTTTATAGTCTTTAAAAGTTATAACAAAGTATATGTAATTTTCTGTTTGCACATTTTGAAATTATACTGTAACTAAAAAATGAATGTCAACATTCACTTTTCAGAGAAGAAAATTACTTTTAAATAGGAACTATATGTATTAAAAGATACAAAAACCAGGGATTTTTTTCTAAACAACTTTGGTTTAAAGGTAGAAAAGTTGGATGGAAACAATACAGATGACGACATTGAAGATTCTGAATATCAAACTAGTTCCATCATTTGTTATTTTTGTAAATTTTGTAAAACACGAAACTTCTATGAGCTTTGGTACCACACTGCAAAATGAGATTGAGATAACACTTTCTCAGCATCACACCTATGACCTTGTGAAAATTAAATAAGATCACTTGCATTGGAGAGACCAGAAATTAGTAGATGTTAAATAAACCTAGTAATAGCTTATTTTCAAATTCTATGAAACTATTTGCTGTCTCTCTTTCCCTCTCTTTATCTTTGGGTCTCCTCTGCCTCTTTGTGTGTGTATGAGTATATGTGTGTAACATGGTGGCAAAGTAGTATGCTAGGAAAGGCTTCCAGAGCCTTAAAGCACTTAACCCTCTGTAATCTACAGTCTATGAGTCTCCTAACCATATCATGAAGAAGCAATGAGAGGGGCAGTGACTGATTGGTGAATACTCAGGCAAGAAGAGGACCCTGTGCCAGGCCAAAGCCTGCACGTGGCTTTGGTCTTAATAACTTTACATTACACACATTTCCTTTGGCACCAGGGAAACGAGGTTTGATTTATTTTTGATGGATCTTCTCCACATCAGAACTCTATTGCTTTCAAAGCTGTTGCCGCAGCAACACCTGAAGTGATTTTTATCACTGCCATAAAAACATTAAATGATTTCAGGTGCCAGAGACCTTTTTCGGGTTCTGCTGTTTGAAAGGGAAGTCAGTTGTTTAAAAATGTTTTTTCTGTTGCTTTAACTTTTGACATGCCTTAGAAGATCTATATTTGGAACCCAGCAGGATGCCTGATGCTTTATAAATGTGGGTAAACACTGACTGATTGAGATGTGTGAGGTGTTTGTGATATTGTATGCAGATTCACTAAGGACAGCTAAGTAAAATTATATGGCATGCTGTCACTGTTATTTGCTTGTTCGTGTTTTGGGTTAGGTGGGATTTAGATGGCTTTCACGTGGTATTAGCAGGTAGGGTTTGCAGGAAAGAAGGTTGTGGGAGAATCCTGTGTATTCTCTTTTCTTACTTCCAACTTAGAAAATTAAAGACTAATGGTCCTAGGACACCATTCACTTACTAGGCAATTATAACTCAACCTGCCAATGTTCCATTTGACTTTAATTTTAATGTCCTTTGGCACTGATGGTTCGATGGCCTACTGAGAAAGAATATAGTGTCTCTCCACATCAAGTCATCTTCTAGGGAGTAGTAGCATAAAAAAGTGCTAAAGAGGTAAAATTAGAGAAAACTAATTCTATAAGGACCGCACAAGAATTGGTGTAGTCACCTGAGACCTCATTATAGACTCAGATTTAATAACTGAGAGCTAATATTTAGAGGATCTGTCTAGAATGGAATTCAATAATCTGTGTTAACAGCAGCTTTCTCAGAAGATGAAATATCTATTTCTTCTTCAACATATAAATGCAACTCTGAAGACTGAAAGCTTCTGCAAATAATTATAATTATTTCTTAGTATTTCAACAATTCAAAAATGTTCTGATTTTTTAAAAAAACAGTTTCTTCTCTTAAACTAAGCACATTTCCTTACACTTCGGAATATTTTAGAAAAATTAATCTGTGTTATTGTAACAAATAATGTACATTACAATTAAATTTGACATCAATTTCTATCAATTTGATCAGTATGTACATTTTTAAAAATTCAGATTAATTCACTTTTACATCTGGTACTACTTTGCTTTCAAAATAATATCAAGATCTCTAATTAAAAAATCAAAACTTTTACAAACTGATGTCAGACCATTCTATTGCCAGTTTTTAAAAAATAAACCAGGCTGAACACGGTGGCTCAAGCTGTAATCCCAGCACTTTGGGAGAACGAGGTGAGGGATTGCCTGACCCCAAGTGTTCAAGAACAGCCTGAGAAACTTAGCAAGACCTCACTTCTACAATACATAAAAAAAAATTAGTGGGGCGTGGTAGTGTGTGCCTATAGTTCTGGCTACTTGAAAGGCTGAGGTGGAAGGATCGCCTGAGTCCAGCAGGTTGATGTTGGGGTGGCCATGAGCGTGCCTTTGCACTCCAGCCTGGGGAGAGTCTGTTGCCCAGTCTGGAGTGCAGTGGCATGCTCACGGCCACCCCATCATCAACCTGCTGTGCCCCAGTCAGGATGGCCATCATCAATAACTCAAAAAACAACAGACAGATGAGGAGAAGATGCGGCAAAAAAGGGAACACTTCTACACTTTTGGTGGGAGTGTAAACTAGTACAGCCTCTGTGGAAAACTGTGTGATGATTCCTAAAAGATTAAAAATCGACCTTCCATATGACCCTGCAACCCCCCTACTGGGAATATATCTGAAAGAACTCAAATTACTCTACAAAAAAGACATCTACACACGTATGTTTATCGCAGTATTTGTCACAGTAGCAACAACATGGAACCAACTGTGCTGCTTATCAAAAGAGGACTGGATTTTAAAAATGTGGTACATAAGCCAGGCTCGGTGGCTCAGCCTGTAATCCCGCGCCTTTGGGAGGCTGAGGTGAGTGGATTGCCTGAGCCCACGGGTTCGAGACCCGCCTGGGCAAGCAAGACCTCATCTCTACAATAAATCAAAAAATTAGCCAGGCGTGGTAGTGTGCACCTGTAATTCCAGCTACTTGGAAGGCTGAGGCGGAAGGATCACCGGAGCCCAGCAGGTCGAGGCTGTGGTGGCCGGGAGCGGCCACTGCACTCCAGTCTGGGTAACAGAGTGAGACTCCAACTCAAAAAAAAAAAAAAAATGTGGTACATATACATGATGGAATATTACACAGCCATAAAGAAGTACAAAATCATGAACTTCACAGCAAACCTGGATGGACTTAGAGTCTATAATACTGAGTGATGTAACACAAAAACAAAGAACTAAGTATCATATGTTCTCATTCATAAGTGGACCCTAAACAATTATCGTAATACTATAAGAAAAGGATTGGTAGTAGCAGGAAACTGCTGGGGGAGGGAGGAGGGATTGGCAGTAGTGGGAATCTGCCAGGGGAGGGAGAGCACATTTCATCAACAAGGGTACCTGCTTAATGAACATTTGTAAACTAACCTTGAAGAGGTTATTATCTAATTTAACAATATGAGAAAGATGTTCCCCACACCTTGAAGAGATTATTATCTAATTAACAACAATAAACTCAAATGCTACTGAAACTTGATGAGAAATAGGTAATACTTTAGGAAATTTTTGACATGATCACACTAGGCTAAACAATGCAGTAGATGGACTGTGTTTTGGTGTAACATTACCTAACTCTATGATTAGTCATCATATAAACTTGGCATGTAACAAGATAGGTGCCTCAGTTCTCTTTTCTGCAAAATGCTTTCCTTTTTCATAATGTTTCAGTGTGAACTAAATTAATTTAACAATATGAGAAATCTTTAGTACTCTTTAAACATTATGCATAGTACTGTAAAATAAAACAAATATTTATAGTTGTTTAAATAACAACACAAATATTAAACAAGACAGCCACTTGCTAAAAGAGAAATAGAATTAATACTCTTCCAAAATAATATCTAAAATTCCCAAAACATAATAGAATACCACTTATCACAGCAAGTCACAAACAAGTCATATCACAAATGAGAAAACAACAACAACAACAACAATGAAGTCATGCCAAGAGCAAGCTGAATCAGCTGTTGGAACTATCTGACAACACTTTTATGGCAGCCATCATAAAATTGCTTCCATTAGAAATTACAAATACTCTTGAAATAAAGGGAAAGATCTTAGCAAAGAAATAGAAATTTTAAAAGATTCAATAAAAATTATATAAATAAAAAATAAAATAACCAAAATTAAATGTCTACTAAAAGGGCCCAATAGTACAGTGGAGATGACAGAAAATAAAATTGGTCAATCTGATAATACATGAATAAAATCTACCTTATGTGAATATCAGACAAAATAAACTGATTAAGAAGATAGTGTCCCAAAGGCCTATGGGACAATAAAAATATCCAAGGTATATATCATTGGAATCTTAGAAAAATAAAAAAAAATACATAGAATGTGGATCTAAAAAAGTATTCCAAGATATAATGGCTAAAATAATTGGCAAAAGACATAAACCAATACATTCAGGGATATTGGTGAACCTTAAATAGGATAAGTACAAATAATTTATAGCAAGGCAGATCATGTTAAATTTCTTAAATCTAAGAACACATTTGGAAAGCAGGGCAGGCATGATGGCTTATGTCTGTAATCCTAGCAACTCAGAAGGCTGAGGCAGGAGGATGGCTTGAGCTCAGGAGTTCAAGGCTGTAGTGAGTTATGATTTTGCCCCTGCTCTCCAGCCTGGATGACAGAGTGAGACTCTACATATAAATAAATAATTAAGTAAGTAAATAAAACCAGAGAGAGGTATGTAATACGTATAAGTGAACATCTATCTGACTGACAGCCTATCTTTTAACTGAAACTATGAAAACCAGAAGAAAATGGAATGTTTTCCAAATGCTAGAATAAAATTGTTAAACTGTTAATTTTATGTAAGATAATACTAAGCTTTAAATACAAAAACATTCTGAGATGAGAAAAGACTAAGAATTTGTCACCATAATGGCTAAAGAACATCATCTCAACAGAAATAAAATGATAATAAAAGAAAATCTGAACCTTCAGGAAGAAACAATAAACACTGGAATGGGTAAATAAAATAGTTGGTCCTCTTCCTTATGAAATTCTTAAATGATTGTATTAATTTTCTATTGCTGCTGTAACATGTCACAAATATAGTGACTTAAAGTTAGATAAATGTATTATTTTACAGTTCTGGACCAGGTCAGAAATATAGAATGGATTCTCCTGGACTAAAGTTAAAAAGTTGACAGGGGACCCAGAACTCATGATCTCATCTAAATCTATCACCCAAGAGCTGCATCTTTAAATACCTTTAAGTTGTGCTTAGTTCTTTAGCATATGAATATTCAGGGGCACAATTTATTTCATAGCATTCCCCTAGAGCCTTTGGAGGGAAGATGGCTTTATCAAAAACTCTATTTTGAACTTCTTGTCTCCAGAACTGTGAAAAAATGAATTTCTATTATTTCAAGCCATCGAGCTTGTGATAATTTGTTACTGCAGCTCTAGGAAATTAATACAGCTACAGTAAATTTTTATCATATAAGATACACTTACCAAAATTCTCAACAAAATATCAGCAAATCAACCCAACAATGTATAAAAAGAATTATGCCATTAGTATGCAAGGTGGATTTAACATTCTAAAATCATTTAATGTAATCTATCACATCAGCAAGCTAAATAAGAAAAATTATATAGTCATGTCAATTGACAAAGAAAAAACTTTTGACAAAGTCTAATACCCATTTATGTTTAAAAAAAAAAAACTTTCAGCACATTAGTAACAAAGGGGATCTATCTCAATTTGCTAAGGGTTATCTTTAAAAAGTACAACTAATATTATAGTTAATATTGAAAAATATAATCATTTTCTTCTACGATCCATCCTAAGGCAAAGATGTATGTATGCTCTTATTACTCTTATATGTTATAGTACTAAATGTACTAGATACTATAAAAAGTTAATAGAAAAGAAAGAAAAAATTGTGTCAGTTGGAAAGAAACAAAGAAATAAAATAATCATCTTCACTGACATGATTCTAACCTAGAAAGTTCTTTTAAAAAGTACTAGATAATATTCCCAGACCTAAAAAATGAGATTAGCAAGTACACAGGATAAAAGATTAACACACACACACACACACACACACACACACACACACACACACACACAAATCAAATCTTTATATGCTAGAAAATTAAATTAAAAATTATATTATTTACAAGTACTCCAAACAAAATGAAATAGTTATAATCTTAACATGTCCAAGATTTGTATAGTAAATATTATAAAACAATAATGAAATCACTTAAATAAAAAGAAAAATATGCGGTGTATATGAATTGAAATAATTAACATTGTAAAATTCAGTTGTCTTCAACTGGCTAATTTCTACAAATGTCAGCAAGGTTTTTGTAGTCATAAACAATCTTATTCTAAATTTTTGGTGGAAAGGCCTAAGTTCCAGAATATTTTTTTAAAATTATGAAAAATAATTAACTGACAGGAATCATTCTATCTCATCATAATGCTTACTAAAAAAATTATAGTAATAGAGGCAGTGTGGAATCAGTGAGATGTTAGATACATAAATCAGTGAAACAGAAGAGAGAAATCAAATGTAGGTGCACCTAAATATGTAAAATTGATTTTTGACAAAATTAGGAAAGCAATTCAGTGGAGGAAAGAAAGTTATGTAAACTGATAGCACTAGAGCAACTGGACATTCTTAGATTAAAAAGAGAAGAAAAGATGCAATCCAACTACAAGAAAAAATGAAATTCAACCTAAGTCTCACACCTTACACAAAAATTAAAATTAACTCAAAATGATGCATTGACATAAATGTAAAATGTAAAACTGTAAAACTTGCAGGGAAAAGCATGGGAAAATAGGATTTAAGATTAGACAAATAATTTTTAGACTTGTCTCCAAAAGTATGATTAATAGAAGTAAAATTGATGCTTAATTTTATTAAAAGTTAGACTTTCTTTTCAATAAAAGACATTGTTTAGAAGATGAAAAGATAAGTTATAGACAGAAAGAAAATACTTGCAAGTGTATTGCTAAGAAAAAACTAGTAACTGTGATATTTAAAGAACACTCTGAATTCAATAATAGGGAACAATCTGATTAGATATTGGGCAAAATACATTAACAGACACTTCACAAAGAGAATTATACAAATGGAAAAGGACATGAAAAGGTGTTCAACTTCATTATACATGATAGGAATGAAAATTTAAGCCATATAAGATATCACTACCATCATATCAGAATGGCTAATGCTACCACTACAACTACTACAACTACTACTACTACTACTACAACAAATGATGGCAAAGATTCAAGGAAACTGAATCAGTCATTCACTGCATGTGGGAATGAAAAATGGTACCGCCAGTAAAGAAAAGAAAATTTGCAGTTTCTTATAAAACTATGCATTCACTTGCTATATAAATCAGAAACTGCACCCTTGATCATTTATTCCAGAAAAACAGAAATTTGTGCTTACCAAAAACTTGCACATGAGTGTTCAGGGCAGCATTATTTATAAAACTGGAAATAAAAACAGTTTCCTTTAATGAGTGAGTGGTTTAAAAAAAGGGTGTTACTCCTAGGAATGAAATATCACTAGCATTGAAAAGGAGCAAACATTTAGTGACATGCTACAACTTCAATGAATCTCTATGTAATTATGCTGAGAAAAATATGTCACTCCCAATAGCTTAATTTACTATATAACTACATTTACACAACATTCTTAAAATGACAAAATTATAGAAAGAACAAATTAGTATTTGCCAGGATATATTAATTAGTCAAGATTTTCCTGAGAAATAGAACCAATAGGATGTGTGAGTGTGCATACATGCATGTGTGTGTGTGTGTATGTGTGTGTATAAATTAAATGTGTATATATATAATATATGTGTGTGTGTATAATTTAAATGTGTACATATACAATATATGTGTGTATATATAAGACATGTTAAAGGTCATCAAAAATTTATTTAAGAATATGTTTTATGAAAAGATGCATGAATTCAAAATTTTTGCATAAAAATAGGCTCATAATAACTTTCTATAACATGTTAAAACAGGACTAGTTTGAGGCACTGAGGAGGATAAGACATCAGTTTGAAAAGAGCCCCTATTAAAGCAACATGAGCCGGGCTCGGTGGCTCAGCCTGTAATCCCGTGCCTTGGGAGGCTGAGGTGAGTGGATTGCCTGAGCCTGCGGGTTCGAGACCCGCCTGGGCAACTTGGTGAGACCTCATCTCTACAATAAATCAAAAAATTAGCCGGGTGTGGTGGCGCGCGCTTGCAGT